>LKNJ01000250.1:148167-200806 GCA_002120245.1 Maccullochella peelii
CTCTCTCTCTCTCTCTCTCTCTCTCTCCCCCTTTCACTCTCAGTTTCTCCCCCTCTCTGATCCTCTCGGTTCAGGTTTGGACATGTACGGCGAGGACTTTTGCGAAAGTACAGAAAAGTCCTTGTCTGGTGTGGAAATCGAGAAGGGTTTCAGATTCAGGGTTCCCTCTGACTGCTTCTCCATTTGGTCTCTCTGTGTTTTCAACATGTATCATCTGTTGTACTGGCTCCTTTGATCAGGGACATTTTGTTGCAACAAACTGCCATTATTTGTCCATTAGGGGGTGCTATAATAAGCTTACATCCTTAATACTTCATTTGAAATACACATGCATCTCTTTATACTGAGAAAAAAAACCTACCAGGTTTATCAAACACCAGGTCATCGTCCACTACCCGTTATTAGCTCTTTATTAGCTATATTTATTAATGTATCAAAGATTAAAAAACATCAATGCTTGCAAGCCATTTGCAAAAG
Organism: Maccullochella peelii; assembly: GCA_002120245.1. Classification (NCBI taxonomy): domain Eukaryota; kingdom Metazoa; phylum Chordata; class Actinopteri; order Centrarchiformes; family Percichthyidae; genus Maccullochella; species Maccullochella peelii. The sequence continues at coordinate 148,645 of LKNJ01000250.1, forward strand.
AAACAAGGTCTCTACAAATGAATTCTGTGCTTAAATAGAAGCGTAGGAGGCAGTCAAACAGCCAATAATGTGCTTGTTTATAAGCGTGTAAAGTGAGAAATGAGCTGTTAATGTGTGCATGTTTGTTTTATTGTGTTTATCTTAGCTGAAGCTAGCATTTACATGTATGCATCTGATTTATTAACAGTATCCAGGGTTGGTAGGTTAAACCTACATTGTCACATTGTTATCACCTCTTTACGTGTTGCTATGGACGTCCAAGTAATGTTTGTGCAGTAAAGTTTATGGGGAAGAGGCTGTAAGAGTTCACCGCCTGTGTTATTTATTGGTTAACACTATTAACTAGTAGCGTATTCTAGGTTTTGACCCTTAACCCCTGAGCCCCTATTAAATAAGAGTTAAATGAAAGGCTTGTTGTTGCTCTTTAGCAATTTTATCTCCATGTTTTTTTGTGGTTATGATCACATGTTTGTTATAGAGGACATGTGATCACGAGCTCTGGATACATTATTGTGCTGTGAAAGACAATTTCTGTAACTACTGACAAGCAAACGGTAAGAAAACTTAGACAGATATGCAATTTCATCCAACAAATACACATTAAATGAAAGGTTGTAAAAGGTTTAAATAAAGACCAAGATCCTAAACATCCACATTTGAAGCTAATAAGAGACTTTGACAGTCAGATAAATGCACAAAAATGCAGTTTTTAGCCAGCGACTGTAAATGTTACGTTTCTTTCTGCAGCAGATTCTTTATTACAAAACAAATTTCTCTCATTTTTGCAGCTTTTCTTTCCCCCTCAGTTCAGCAGTTTCACACTTTTGACAGCTGTCACTCATCTTGACGAGCGGCCATCCATCAATAAGGCATCTACAAAACTTTTGATAGCTGATGTGACACAAATGTTCATGTTGTTTTCTTCTCTTCTTCCTGCTCTCCCCCATGGTTGTTGCAACTGCCACTTCCTGCTCTGCGGCTAAAAGTCTCACTTTGATAACCACAACTATTCTACCGATGGCCGCGCCCAAATGGTAAATGGTAAACAACGTCAACCCAAAGCACATGGGGATTCAGGCCTAAAAATACAACCAGTTTATTTATCATTTTAAAGAGAAAAAGTGTCAAACTGCAGGTTTATAGACTTTCTGTCTTCAGGCTGCATAGTAACTTCCAGTTAGCTGCAGGCCTGAAGCTGACTGATCATTCCTGTTACCAGTCGTTTCCTGGAAACATGTTAAGATGTGAAACGACTGCGCGCGCACACGCACACACACACACACACACACAGTTCCAGCCCTGAACCTGCTCTTCCTACGACAGCGCTGACCTCTGACCCCTGGCATGCTACGATAAGGCTGAGTCTGGTGGAGACGTCTCAGCGTTTACATTCCTCTGTCTGAACGGCAGGTCACCCGCGGGTGCCTCCGCTGATACTGCACACAACCCACCACACCCTGACACACACACACACACACACACACAGAGGGATCATACCAATCACTCATCAAATGAAGGCCAACTTTAGGAGTTAATCCCTCAACACCACATATCCACTGATATCCAGTTCATCACTCAATGTCTCTAAAAACTTGTTTAAGCTTTGGACAAACCTGAAGACGAGCTGAAACCTACACAGACCAAACATAAAGGTGGTGTTTATGTTTTAGGTCTTTGACAGTCAGGAAGGAGCATAAACCTGACGAGCAATGGCGCTCTGGAGGTAGACGACCCTGCCAATCCCGCAAGAACGCCAACTATCACGTGTTCTTGTACCAAAACAAACATGGACCCCAACCAGCAGCTTGCACTGTTTAGATGCAGCAAAATTTGAGCTGAAAAGGCCAAAAAAGGTGGAAAAAAGCACAGAGTTTGGTTGGGATTCTGGATGTAGAGGCATGTAGGACTGTAGAGACTACAGAGGGAACAGGAGGTGAGTGAACTTTATAAAAACAAAGCTAACTTCAGGTAAAGCTGTTTATTTACGGGACACACACAGACGTCATACATTTTGTAGACTAAACAATGAATTCATTAATTGAGAAAATAATCTGCAGATTAATCACTAATGAAAAAATATAATTGCCTTCATAATACTGGCACAGTAGTTTAACAAAATAATTAAATTCTGTGTTAATTTCTATATTGTGATCATCACATTTAGTTTCATTATAGTGAGGAAAGCTAGATAAAGTTGTATCTGTGCAACTATCCATGAAGATGAATTATTATATCAATCAACTAATCAACTAATAATACCATCACATGTAGGGCTCAGTAGCCCAAAACGTTTTAGGATGATGTTGGCTTTTTGTTTCCTTCCAAAAGTGAACATGCAGCAGAGACAGACAGTAAAGTTTAAACAAGGATAAATAATTGGGTCAGTTTCACACAGGGGAATAACAGAGATGATGGGTTGAAAGAAGTTTGCAGCAGTGTGGCAACACGTTTCGAAGAAGAGTTTAAACTCCGAAAAACCCCAAAAAAGTGGAAGGTGACAAAGATGCTGATCCACACCCAGAGTGGAAAGTAACACAGGAAGGAAAGAAAGAAAGAAAGAAAGAAAGAAAGAAAATGTCTGATGTTCGCTTCAACACAACTGCTGGAAATACGGCTAATTTGCTGTAGTTACACACACACACACACACACACTTAGCCTCGCGTGCGAACTTTCAGTCCCCGACATCCTGAGCTGAGAAAGGAGAGGAAGGAGCCCGGCGGAGGAAAAGACGAGGAGAGAGAGGGAAAGCATTTAGTATGATTATTGTGTGAGTGCACACACACACACACACACACAAACACAAACACACACACACAGCGACGGCTGCCAAAGCGTCTGATATGCCTACACCGGCTTTTGAATGGTTTGCATGATTACATGTTCTCCAATTTGGAACTGCTAAATGTTATTATACAGTAGATACTGATGGGGGGTGGGGGTGGGGGGGGAGTCAAAAGGTGAAAAAAGAGCAGGGGGAGAAAATGGAAAGAGAGGTAGGAGGAGGACGGATATGAAAACAGAAAAGAGGTAAAGGGAGGTGAAATGAGGAGATTTTGGTAAAGGGGGGAGGAAAGAAATGGGAGTAGGAGGTTGAGGGTGGTGGAGGGGAGTAAAGACCGGGGGAGGCTTAAGGTGGAGGGCAGAGAGAGGAGGTGGGAGGAAGAGGAGGTGGATGAAAAAAAAGTTAAAGACAGGTGAAAGGAGGACATTTTATAAAAGGGGGAGGAAGAAAAAGGAGCAAGAGGGGAGGAGGTGGGGGAGCAATAGAGCAACAGCCAGTAATCTGTAATGGAGTTTGAAGCATGATGTAGCTCCAGCGCTCTTATCGCTGTCGTGCCGTGGACCCATTGAGGACAGGAAACCATTCACCAACACACACACACACACACACACACTCCTGACTTTTCAACCACTGAGTAATCAAGCTGGAAGTAGGAGTAAAGGTTATTTTGTTATAAACAAGTGTCCATCTGTACCAAACCTGGTTGAAAAATGTATAAATTTAACATAGAAATATCAGGTTTTATCTTAAAGCAAATCTGTCTGTTCTCCGCTTTCTGTTCCTCTGCCGTAACCACACTCCTTCCTCCGTGCACCAAACCAAAGTCCACACCACAGCTCAGAAGCACTGAAACCTCCACCCAAACCCAAACTGTTTCTGTCCATGACTGCAGCTCTGGAGAAGAATGCGACCTCCACAAACTGCCAGAAATAACAAGCTTATGCCCAGAATTTGCAGGAGGGCACATTTCAGCCTTTCTCTTCACCTCCATTCATTTGTTTCTCACTACAGCCATTTGTCTTGATGCAAAAACATGGTGACAACTTCAAGTGTTACTGGAGGAGGTTCTGTATTTGTTATTATTGCTAGTGGCAGCTGTAATTTTAATCCAGTAAAGCCTTATTAGCATGACTCATGGTACCAGTGATTTGAAAAATGTGCAGTTTCTGTTTCTGCCACGTCTGTGACAAAAGTTTCAGCAGAATTCTCAATAAAACAACTTTTAATTTTAACTTTTACTGCTGTGAAATCAGATCTAAGCGGGGCAAGTTTAAAATGACTGGGCACTGATGTTTTTGATACGTCAGTATTCAGCAGTTTCAGCGGTTTGATGTAGATGATTTTTATCTAACCGTCAAACTTTCAGATATGTAACTTTTTCCACGTTTGAGAAAGGAAAAAACATCCAGAGCTGTGTTTCGTTAAAAATTTTAAACTCACCAATCAGCTCAACGTTGTTCCCTCCAGAATGAGCGTCATTCAGGACGGAAATATCAGTCAGACTCCACTTATGTTTTCATTCACCAGTCAGTAAACCAGTCCATTTGTCAGTAAACCAGTCAGTCAGTCAGTAAACCAGTCAAGCAGTCAGTCAGTCAGTCGGTAAACCAGTCAGCCAGTCAGTAAACCAGTCCGTTTGTCAGTAAACCAGTCAGCCAGTCAGTAAACCAGCCAGTCAGTAAACCAGTCCGTTTGTCAGTAAACCAGTCAGCCAGTCAGTAAACCAGTCTTTGAGTATGTGGCCTGTCCTGAGCCCAGTAACCCTGAGCACTGACTGACAGGCGCTCTCAGCAGCAGACAGGCTCGGCAGGCCGCCAGTGGAGTTGCGTGTAAAGAGTTTATTTAGACAAGAGAGCGAGGGGGAAAGAGGAGTGGGGGGGGGCTGTTCAAAGATGTTTTGTTCGGGCCTGAGGGATCATTTCTGCTGCAGAGAGGGAAGAGGTCTCACTCCTGTCAGAACTCAAGAACCCAAATCAAAGGTTAGAACAGAACAGAATCGGTCGAGCTGACCAGATGGGATCTTTTATAAACTCTGTGTGTGTGTGTGTGTGTGTGTGTGTGTGTGTGTGCTGCACAAAAACATGCAGACGTGAACATACACACAAAAGAGCAGACATACAAACATACATCTGTGCATACATGCATCAAGTTAGTCATATACAGATTTAATGTGCAAAGAAACGTGTACAAAAGCACACATACAAGTGAAAAGAATGTAAGTACACACACCCAAAAAAACATGATATGCTCTGTTCCTGGCAGTTGAGTGTGTGTGTGTGTGTGTGTACTTTGCATGGAAACACTATCAGTTTGATCAGAGGAGTTGGCTTGATCTAATGTGTTTTCTGCAGTGTGTGTGTGTGTGTGTGTGTGTGTGTTTGTGTGTGTGTGTCTGATCATGTCTGAGTGATAAGTCAAAGCCAAAGATTTGCTCTCTCTCTTCATCTGTTTCACTCGTTTTATCTCTCTCTCTCTCTCGCTTTATGAACTATATCAACTATATGAATACAAAATGTTGCCTGTGTGCTTTGATTTCAACTTCACTGCACAGTAAATGTAAATGAATGAGAGTTTAGTGAAGATGTTTCACAACGCTGACATCAGTAGTACTCATGTTTCTCCACATAGAGACCACATTTCCCATCAGCCCCGTTGCTTCCTGTCCCCATTGCCCCTCCTTGAAGAAAATAAACATAACGGGAGAGATTTCCAGAAGCTTTTTACTATGATTTGCAAAATGTGCAGTTAACAATCTGCCACATCTACGTGTTTTTAGTCTGTGGAGTCTTACACATAGACTGTATATAAAGATGGACGACATGACAGCTCCCAAAGATGGTTTCTGTCATTTTAGGTAGTTTTCATCACACTGATGTTTGTTCAAGTGTTAATTGTTCTGACGAGTTTGGTTTTAATTAGTTATTTGATGCTATAAAAAGGGGGTGTCACGTCATGATTGACAACTGTGAGTGTGCTCGCGATTGGTTCAGGCAGGTGTATGGGCGGGACCTCGACACCGATCTCGATACCACACTCTGGCTCCAAATGACGTCACCAGCGCAAGATGGCAGCTCCCATTTTGGCTTCATTTTTGTACAGTAGGAGGAAGTGGAGACGCGTCGGCCATCTTTATATACAGACTATGGTCCTACCTGACAGTCAGCTGGATATCTTTGGGTTTTTGACTGTTAGTTGGCAATTTAAAGACGTCCTCGTTTGCATTTTTTACTATTTTCTCATGCTATATATATCAGACGACTAATCAATTAATTGAGAAAATAATATGCAGCAACTTCGAGTGTAAATCTTTCATTAGAAGGCTTTAGCGTAAATCGATCCAGAAAATGAAAGACGCACACTAGAGGCTGACGGTGTGATTTATTTACATATCAAACTGAAGTCAAATTCTGCATCAACATAAAGCCACTAAGATGCCATTTTAGGGAGGTTTCCCCGGCTCATCAGAGGCCTGTTCTGAGCTGAGCTGCGTCATTAAAAAAAAAAAGTGAATAAGAGGAAAACCTAGCCGACCTCAGCAGCTTCCTGCCCATCACTCGGTGGTGGGCGGTGAAACCCCGAGGAGCTTCCGTAAAATGACGTCAACTACGCAGTGATTCAACCTTCCCCTCAGCTTTCACCTGCGAGTGACACTCAGGAATCTTTAAGGTGGGCTGAAAAATTAAGACTCTTCTTCTGCTTCCTCCACCTGTGGCTTTGATTACACAATTACAAGCATTGAACATTTTCTGCTACGTGTGGTGTTGGTTTTGTGGTGATACCTATGTGGCAATCAGATTACTAAAAGGCTTAAATTGAGATTAATTCTGTTGTAATATGACTGAAAAGGTATTTGTTTCGGGGGTTTTTGTTGTTAATTTTCACTGAATTTTGATATAAAAAGTATCAGTTTTGATGCAATTTTCTTCACCAGATCTCACTGCAAAAACACAATTTTCAAACTCTATGGTTTAACATGAGTTAAAGGACACAAGGACAGAAGTTGTTTCCGTTACCAATCTCAAGCAAATGTCATACATTTCACAGATACGTCTCAGTCACGGTCAAGATTTCGGAGTAAGAAAAGAAACAATAAATCGTTGTGTAAACAAAGCCGGGTTTGGTTGACACTGCAGCCTGCACCTTTAAATCCCTCAAACAAGCCGGTTTCTTTTCATAGGTGATGCCACGTGTTGCGGGTGCCACAAGGCGGAAGTGGTAGCACTTGGCTGCCACTGTGGTGAAACACACTCACTCTCACACTCTCACACACACACACACACACACACACACTATATATAAATGCTTGCAATGGTTCATTATTTCCATCGATAGGCAGTTTGATTGAGAGATGTAGGTTAAATATACGACAGTGTGGCTGAACACAAACAGTCTAACAGCGATCACTCTTTAACATATGATGAATATGAGGAGGTCTTTAAGGTCATATAGTGCATTTAAAGTAAATTTCTTTGTCACAAATCGTCGTGAATCGAGAGAGAAACACAGAGGGGACCAACACATCTTCACTTCCTCCTTTCATGCTCGCTTGAGGCACAATAAGTGACTCCATCATCCATTAACAAACAGCTTTAACTTGAAACATGTGATTGCGTAAATGCAGGCGGGGACGACTTTAGTGAATTTATTGCACTTTAAAAAGCGATTTGCCCGAAGCACAAACAGTCGACAACATAAGAAGGCTTTAACAGAACAGACCCCAGAGACGTTTCCAGACTCGGAACATTAAAGTGTGGAGTGAAAACCTTCAGCTGGAGTCATCAGACGCCGAACACCAGACTGATTAAAGATCAGTGTTGTGTTTCTGCAGCCTCCCACACAATCAAATCCAGACTGCACACCTGCACCTGAAATCTGATGCACCGAGCCAATATTTGTCTTTTATTAAATATTAGATATCATCCAGCTCCCATCACAGCTGGAGAAAAACTGTCTGGAAAACCTGAAACAAGACACTCCATAATGTTTTCTAAAACACAATTAAATCTCAGCTTCTTCCCAGTATTTAATAAAGTGACTCCCTTTGACTTTAACAGCTGCTGAATTCAGTTTATCTGTTTTGGCTTGAAGTGGAACGCTTTGGTGTTGAAACTCTAAGAGGAAACACTGAGTTTTGGGCGTCAAACAGATCAAGTTTAAAGATTTAGAGTACCAGAGACGCATATCTGATGTCTGACGCTTCAAAATAAACTCTTGCTGGTGTCAGTCCTCATGAATGATGCTGAAACACACATTTTCTAACCTTTATTTTCTAGATATTTTCACTTGTGGAGATGCACATTTGCAAGATGCAAGGTGCAGTTTTGCAACAGCATATCGTTTCCTCTCCTCCTCTCCTCAAAACAAACGCCACACTCAGGCACAACCCATGCATGAGCAGAACACGGGAGACGCACAGATTTAACTGCAATTTGCAAGCGACAAACATTTTGTGGAAACATGACTTTGCCACCGTTTGCAACAATCACACCAAAACCTGTGGTTACTTTTTCAAAGCTGTTCTTTGTACCCACTTGGACTGATTTTATTTTCTTATCAAGGTTTAAGTAAGCGTGTCATACGGACAGAAGAAGTCGTCGAGGTACAGAAGCCATGGGGAGAGAAAGTGCTGCTTTTGTGGAGAGCTGAACTGAACAGCATCACACTGAACGTCGTGTGTCTGGTATAAACGAAACATGGAGGGAGTGACCCCCGAACAGAACAGTTAGATGTTATTATTTGATTGTTTTCACTTTCTTTTTGTTGTCTGTTTCTTATCTTTATATTTGGCTCGTTTTGCCTTTTCTTGTTTTATTGAGTTTCAGGTAGACGTTTAAAGGCATTAATGCTGCATAGAAAAGCTTTATGTAAAGAAATAAAAATTAAAAATGGCTGTAGCTTTAACTGTCTCAGTGTGGAGCTCCAGACACACATGCAGGGAGCTGCAGCACATGTGAGGACTCTCTCTGTCTCAGTGTAACAGAACAGGTGAATGCAGTCAAACAGGCTGGGTGGGTTTGTTCCAGCACGTATGCAGGAATGTTACTTTTGAAGGCAAAGTAATCGTGACTTACTACTACTACAAGTACTACTAATACTGCTGATGCTGCTGATCCTATGACATCTTCTGCTGATAATAACAAAGATGAATTAAACTTCTAAAAGTACTGCAGCTGCTCCAGTACTTCTTTTTCGTGATGAAAGCCTGCAGCAAAAATCAAAACCTGGCACCAAATATTTGTGCTCATAATCCTCTTACCTGTGGCAGAGCGGGGAGCAGGGTCATCAGACATGAAAGAGAAGAAAAAGAGACATCGTTAGGGGAAAGCTCCATCAAAATTATCACACTTGAGGGTTTGTGTATTCTCAAGCTCACATTTCACATCCAGGACGTTTACATGCACACACACGATACCAGGTTACTGTGAGAAATCAGGTTACGCAGGTAATCGGATAAAGTGTTTATATGCACTGCTGTAACCCGGGGGCCTCGCAGGTCGCAAATGTTGGCAGCGTCCTATTTAACAAATGGTCATCACTCACAAACTGCAGATAAATATGTGAGTCCTGCGGGGCTCCCGAACGCTCCTGAACGCCTGTTTTCATTCGTGAAACATATCAAAAGCAACACTGCAGCTTGCAAATTTGGTGACTGCTTACTGTAAATCTATATATACATTCAATAATCATAATTATCGCCCACCACTGAGGAATGACTGTTCAAGCATTCAGCGGTGGAAACCAACTTATTTATTATTTACCTTGTGATAGTTTCAGCTGTCCTGCGCATGCGTACATGTAGAAAAGCGGCAAGAAATCTGTGTTCTCCAGGTGAAATCTAGCTGTTTCTTTAAAGATGATGCAGAATATAAATGTGTTACTGTCAGCCAGTGTGCAATAAGATTTTTTTCCAACCTTAAAGCTACAGTGGCGTAAATAAACTGCATGTTAATGGGTTCAAACTAGAGGTAACACAGGATACCTTTAATCCCCTTCTCTAATTACAAAGCGGGTGCATTTAGCTCCTTTGTTTGCAACCTGGATGGTGCATTTAAATCTAATTAATTAACGAACTGCAATTTTAAAGCCTCTATAACATAATGTCTCAGCACACACGCACACACACACAGCATTCTTAACTCACAATATAATTTTAAAATCAAAACTACTACATTTGAGGAAGTTTTTGATTATTTTGTCTGATAAAATTAACACTTTCTGAGCATCTTGTTTTCTTAACATGATGTATTTATTTACTGTTCTGAAAATATTCAGATATCTGCAACGTCCAGATTTCCCCTTTTTGTTCGCACTTGAGAAGCTTGTTGTTAAAATGATCTCGTATATTCTGTATGAGCTTGTTCCAGTTTTTTATTGGAGCTGTATGAGATTTAAACTCACGACTCCATCTGTTTTGTGGTCTTGTGCATTAATTTAGACTAATTTCCCCAAAATTCAGCCTGATACATTTGGTATCTTTGGGATCTTTGGGATCTCCGCTACAATTTAAAACCAAGTTTTGTGGATTTCAACAATGCTTGGCTGCACAGCAAGAGTTTGTAATGTCTGAATGCTTTCATGTAAGCAAAATACAAGCAAATAAATATTTTGTGTGTCTCTTTTAGTATTTCCTCTTTAAATGTCAAAGCCAACTAGCATTTTCCATTTCTTTGTGGCTCTGAAAACCAACCACAATCTTCACATCTTGTCACAAAATGACTGTAAAGTGGAAACTATGTAGAAATCTGAACTCACCGAACCTGGAATTTAATTCCTAACCACCATTTGAAGACCAAAGACACCTTTTCTGCCAAACTAACTGCTAACATCAAAGTAAGATTTAAATACCCCGAAGCTCCAAACAGCATCGCTCAGATGACAGAATGAGATGTTTTCTTTAATTATTATTGAGCAACAGACATCGGGCATCCATTTTCTTTTCCTAAATAGATTTATAGTGTTTAGGAGTGAAACTCTTCCAATGTAAACTCTGGGTCGGCCTCGCCACAGAACCCTCTCAACCTAAACAGTTCAAAGTGGGACCGGAGGCGAGCTGTTCGTCCCCAAACGGAGTGACAGAGCCTCTGGATGGCATCAACACAGAGTTAGGCTTAGGAAATCATGAGCCGAGCGTGACTTCATGCCTGTACTGTCAGTAAACACTGGCGGTTGAAAAGAGGCCTACATTTTGGCCCCGGACGGCTTAGGAACGCTGCAGGAAAGCTTGTTTTCCATCAGCAAGTCACAGTCCTTGGAGCGCGGCAAGGCTTTACCCGAAACTGCATCACGCCGACCGCAACAGAAAGAATAAGACTCTGGTCTTTTATTAAAGCTGTCGTATATATCAAATAGGAACTGGACAGACGACAGTTTGGAGTACTAACACTGCAATTTGTAAAGTAAACTCCTTTTTAATCATTACAAGGGCTACAACAAACAATTAGTTTTATTATCAGTTAATTTCTCAGTGACTTTGGGGAGATTTTTCTCAATAAAATGTTATATAATATTGAAATATGCTCATTGCATCTTCCCAGATCCCAAGGTGACATCTTCAAATATTTTGTTCTGTCCAAACAACAGTGCAAAACCCAATTATATTCAACTTAAAATATTAGATTATATTCAATTAAACTTTATTGTCATTGCACAGAGTACTGAGACAACGAAATGCAGTATATGCAGTAATATATAGAATAAACAGTAAGGAGTAGATATGAATACACCAAGATATGTACAGTACAAAATATATATATAAGTATAGACAGTAGTATAAGTTTGTATGTGAGATATATAGTACAAGTAAGTGTGTGTACAGTAGTAAGTAATAGACGCCTGCGCTATTTGAATTACTTGCATGTGTGGTGTTTGATTTTAACTATTTAAAGAATGTAAATAAATACTGTGCAGTTAACGGCTGTCGCAGGATTGCAATGTCACAGATTCCATCACTGCTAAACATCCAAAATCCAAAATAAGAAGTCACCCCGTCCCACCCACACTGTCGGCCTGATCTCTCCACAGCGACCCTCTGCAGCGCGTCTCTCAGCTGTTTCTGCTGCGCTCTGCATTCCTGTTTTCCTGCACCTTCACTTTTCTCTTCCTTCCTCCCTCTCTCCTCGCTTTAACTTTTATCTGCATGTTAGCGGCGCTGACACTGTGATTTTAATTTAATCATCCTCTGCAGCAATGAGTTGATTAATGGATTAATTTATCTGCCATTTGAGTCAATTTTAAGCTAAAATGCCAAAAGAATCACTGGTTCCAGCTTTCCAGGAGTGAATATTTGCTGGTTTTCTTACTTTTCTATGATATTAAACTAATATCTTTGGGTTTTGGACCAAAACAACAAACAAATTGTCTGCAATTTGATTAATCATAACCACCTTTTTCAGCCATTATTTAGAAATATTTTGCTTTATATGACTTTATTCCTGCTTGACTTCAGATCTTTTCAGTGATTTTGCTCTAGCTGGGTATTTTATTTAAATAAATCTGTCGAAACCCCAGTCACTGTTCTCCTCAGAATATATTCAGAGTTGCAAACTCACTTGAATGACTGTTGAAGCTGAAATCAAATCCTTCTACTGTATCTTTATTGGAAATGTATGAAAAATGCATGAATATATTCAAGAAGCAGCACCTATCTGGCTGTTTAGATTCGTGTTTGGGTGTTACCTCTTGGCACATGAGCCAAAAATCTAATATGAGACACTGGATCTCTCGCCCGCTCCCAGCATCGACAGGTTTTATTTGGCTCCTAAATATACACCACACAGGGCTAAAAATATTTCAGCGGAGCACATGGACGCTGATCCGTCAGCTGCTGCTACGTGACGCCAATAGGAAACACATGATAAGTTACCTTTAAACAGTTGGAGAGTGGGGGGTTTATGCGTGTGATTGCCCTGCAGCCTGGGTGCATGTAGATAGCTGCACCATACAGGGAGTAATGCTGACCTTGAGTCACTTTGGTCTAATTTGTTGTATTCAGGTTTTCCCTCCTCCGCTTCAAAAAACATCCGCCTAAACCAGTTTGGTAGTCAATGTTTGAGTCTAAAAATGTGGTTTTTCTTCTACTTTAAGACTGCTGAAGTCAGCTCCAGACCCTGACCTCTGACCTCTGTCTGAAAGAGGGGAAAGAGAAAATATTTATTTAACTACAAGAATCAAAAGACTGTCTTTTACTCGGGATCTCATTATGGTTTTATTGCAAATTGGTTTTATGAAGGGATATAAAAGATATCTGTGTGCAGCTCAGTTTGGTTCCAGGTAAAGCAAACATAAACACAATTAGCTATTTATCCATCAGATATCCTGTATTTTTTGTTAAAATGTGGGAATTATCTCATGATATCAGCAAAAAATTTCAGGCTTTAAAGAAAAATGTGATTTTAAGACTCAATCCAGGACTAAATGGCACTTTATGGTGTTGTAACTTTTAGGAATGTGTGTCTGACAGAAGCTCTTTAATCATCTTAACTCAAGATATCTTCTGTAAAATTGTGTTTTCAATGAATTTCCATCTCAACACGGATATTTTTCTGCAGCTACATGTGTTTTGCAGAGTCAGTGTTTATTTCTAACATGTGCTTTGTTTCCTGGAGGACATTAAAGGGTTAAAGCAGCCCTCTCCAGTGTGTAGCGCGATTACACAACCGGAGCCATTGTTTTGGTGTTTGGGCCTGGCGGCGAGGAAGGCCAGTTTGCCGACATGTCTGAACCAGCTGGAAGGAGGCACCGGCTCCTCTTTCATCTGCAGGAGCTCAAGTATGTAAACAAGAGGAGCAGCGCTGCAAAGAATCACCGGAGGAGAGCAGCGTTTGAAACCGGGACGGAGGCCCAAACATCGGCTCCAAGAACACGAGACATGAGCTCACATCCCTGCTGTCCCAAACAGACGGACTCCACGTAATGATCCAATAGTGCGGCAGCATTCCTAGAGAAATCTACCTGGAGAGACCAGAACTATAATGCCACAAGTAGGGCTAACAGGCTAACAGCTATTATGATTATCAATTAGTCTGCCAATGATTTCCTGACTTATTTAAATGTCTTGTTTTGTGTCCAACAGTCGTAGTAGACTAAAAAAAACAGCAAATATTTACATTTTAGAAGCTGAAACCACTGAGTTTGTTAGATATTTTTGCTTAGAAAGTTGCAAAAAACAATCAGTCAATTATCAGAATGGCTGTTAATTTTCTGTCGACCGATGAATCCATTAATCAGCTAATCATTGACGCTCTAGCTTCAGCTTAATTAGCATTCTCAGCCTTCAAATCTTCCTTAGCCTTAGCCTCTGCCAATTATAAGTCAAATATTTCTTTGACAGTTTTGCTTTTTAAGGACTTTTCTGCACTAAAATTTTAAAAAAAGTTGAACTCTCAAAAATCCTTTAAATATATCATGCAACTGTTTTTATTTGCTTTAGAAAAATTATGATTTTAGGTCTAAGACGGATTGATTTCTTTTTGTTTTCCTGCGTAATTTTCAGAATTATGATACTGTGCACGAGAGAGAACCACAGGCTGACAAAAGTCATTTTTCTTTATCATAGTTTTATTAACTTTAAGATGCAATTGCAAGATGTTATTTCTCATTAGATTAAGTCAAACTGAAAATCTACGCTCTGTTAGTGCGGATTTATGATTGATATGATCAGATATTGATCTGTTTCCGAGCTGGTCGTATTTTTTCATGTTTGGAAAACCGTGATAATCCACGTGTTGATGTTACATGTTGGTTTTAAGTGTCACGGTGAATCCTGCAGCAACACGCCAACACCTACAGCTAGGATTATCTACTATAAACCATCACACACGCACACACACACACACACACACACACACACACACATCTCTACAGCTGCATCATTAATACCTGCGGTGTGTGTGTGTGTGTGTGTGTGTGTGTGTGTGGTTTGCAAGACAGCTTTAATTTCCTGACTAAGTATTTGGATTGAAACACTCAGTGACCTGGCTCAGGCTTCTGAGAGTTCATCCATCATTTCAAATCATCCTTATCAAGTAAAAATACTAAATATTTGCTGGTTTAAGCTTCTTAAATGTGATTATGTGCCACTTTTCATCCGCTTGTCAACCCGTGTGGTCTACACACACACACACACACACACACACACACACACACACACACACACACACACACACACACACACACACACGGGCAGAGGATGAAGAGACCCTCACAGCCATGCAGATGGAAACTTCTGGCATCACAGTATTTGTTGTCATTATTGAACATGGGCTAAGCGACTGATTGGGAGCAGGTCTTAGGCACATTAAACTGGGAAGATTTTAACCCCAAATTGGTCTTTCTGAGCAAATTTTAGAATCAGGCCGAATTTCTGCAGTTATTGTTTGACGTTTGAGGGGGTCATGGGTCTGTCAGGTCGGAGATTTTGGCCGTCTGTCTGGAGTTTGAGCAGTTTCAAAAGATCCATCATAAACTTTAGTGAGCTTGTTTTAATATTACTGGAGACCAGTGTGAGCATTTGCTGCTTTTCTCTGTTTTATGTGATTGTAAACTGAATATTTTTAAGTTTTAGACTGCTGGCCGGATGAAAAAAGACATTTAAAGACATCACCTTGGATGGATTTTTCACAGACCAAACAACTAATCAATATATCTAAAATATAAATGGCAGATTAATCCAAAATGAAAATAATCAGAGACAGAAGCATCGTCAACCATAAGTGAGTACTGATGTGGTTTTGGGGATTGTAACACACAGTCTTATTCACTTTACAATGAGCTAAGCCACAGCCAGACTAATATAAACCAATGACACTGCAGCTTAAAAATGTCAACTGACATCAGGACAAATTCAAGCGCTGAATGTCACCGTTTAAGCTAATGGGAAACTGTGAAAACATTTAGTCGTGGACGTGAGTGAAAATGCTTTAAAAATAAAACAAGAGAAGTGAAAACAGATTAAGTTCAAAGTAAAAAAACCCGAGCTGAAGTTTAAGTACTGCAGGCTGTGTGTTGTGAAACTCTGCATGATGTCAAGACGCCTCTGTGGCTATTTCACAAGACAGCTTCCTCTGTGTTTATCAAGATAAAAGCGACGCTGAATCTTCTCGCCATCTTCATTCACACCTTTCTGGTCTGGGGGACATTTATTTGTATTTTCTCCTTCTTGTTTTGTTTCTTTTCTTTTCTGGCGTCCGATCACAGCCGAGACACGCTGACGCAAAAAACATGACAAAACAAAATAAAGGGCAGTTCAGATGGTGACGCAGGCTTGGCTCAACAGGCCTTTTTACTTTAAACCATCTTGCCTTCCCTTGTGGCACATATCCCTATCAATTACACAACTTTGATTTCAGAGATTAAAAATATTCCCAGAAACGACCGCGGGGACAGCTGGGAAAGACGGAGGTGGGAGGGAGGGGATTTAGGGCGATCTGCTCCAGCAGGCTTTTTTTTTCCTGCTTTGGCTTCAAGTGTCTCTGAAGAAAAGAAAAGGAAAGGATGAAAAACTTGTAGATGTAGGTCGATGCAAACTGCTGATTACATTAGTGTAGCTCATAACCAGTGTAGTCTGCTGTCAGATCAAATTTCCAAAGTCTGACAGCATGAAAAAAATGCTGTTATTAACATATATTAGCATGTGTTGAAACCTAATTAGACCAGCATGTTGAAAAAGCCTCGCAGGAGACGTGAGATGATGAGTTCAGGTTAGTTTTAACTTGTTTCTGTTGTGTTTATTGCTTCATGGACTGTGTGGAAAATCTTGTTAGACACCAAATTTGTCAAAGACTTGAAATGTCTACCATGGGTAAAAAATCAAACCCCAGACAATTGGCTGTTGTTGACCCAGTGTTGGTGTTATTTTTAATTTTACTGTTGGGTTATTTACCCACATTAAACTACACAAACTCTTAGAATCTACTCTAGCTCTGTTTAAACTCATATCTATCAATAAATTAGTGACAGATTTAAGGTAAACTTTGAGCTTGTTGTGTTTAACACTGCATCAAAATAACCATTTTTTACTTTACAGTAATATAAAAAATAACACCAATAACAAGAATACGATGACAATAAAGCAGACGATGAGTGAGAAATGAATATTTGATCAGTTTACTTTTGTTTATCTGTGTTTTTCTAGAAGGTGCTGAAGATATGACATTGTGTTGAAGAGCAGATTAAGTGCCTGCTGCACCAAACCGTCTTTTTTGTGAGTTTGGCAGCTTCTCGTTTCTTTAATGACCCACACATACTTGCCTCGCTGCCTATGTAAACTCTCATTCATGAGGAGAGAGGCGGGGCAGAGAGGCTGCCAGTAATTTTCCACCATAAAGATCTAACCCAACTCACTTCCCTGTCATTAAAACAACAGCGCCGCTGCAGCTCCAGACGTGCAAGGGGAGTCCCGAGCCTCAACAGCAGCACTCCCAACATCAATATCACACATTTGTTACTCCCGTTTGTTCGATACTTGCTCCTGATTGGCCAATTAATGCCTGCTATTTGTGACTAAAAGACACAGTTTTATAATAAATCTCCCAGGATTCATTTTTTCCAGGACAGAGGGGTGATTAAAGGACGGAGAAAGTGACGCAACAGGTGGATGGACCAATCAGAGCTTATGAGGTTAAAATATTAAACGCTACAGATCAGCAGCCATTGCTTTCTACACATAATGTGGTAAGATTTACGGCTGAGAAGAGACATTTTTTGTGCGCAAAGGAGCCAAAACGCAGAGCGGAAAAACAGGTGGCGACCTCCGACAGCTGAAGATTCAAGACATACAGGAATTCAAATGTTTTTTTGGCCCTTACATCACGCTTTACTTAATATGGTTGGATACCATGCATAGCAGGAGATAATCTTTATATATCACAGTCAGTTAAGCTATTAGTCTTCACAGGAAGCAAAAGCAGAGAACCCATTATGCTTTCAGATAAAGCAATAAAGATAACTTCTTTAAACTTTAAAGTCAATGTTGTAAAGCACCCAGACACATCCAGTCTCATGATCATTCTTTATGCTATTATCATTGTAACGTTCTGTAAATAAAGTTTAATTTCATACGTTTAATTTGCAGTATGAGACTTGTAACGGGCAACATCTTTGTGAAAACATGCGTAGAAATTAACCTGTTAATTAAACTGGTCCTGGTTCTGATGTAAAAGCTATTAAAGTTGATGCACGGCAGAATACGTCCCAACAATCATTTCAATAGCTTCAAGATGGCGTACTGAAATACATCAATATTGCTTAAAATGGCTTTTTTCTTTTTACTGAGACTACGTCTAAAAGTGATTTGTGGTGCAGCTTAATCTGGTCAGATGAAAGACGCTGTAATTTTAATTAAAAACATCCTCAGAGGTAGTCTGACATCAACAACACGGCCAACATGTGGCTGAAAAGTTTCCCCGCGAGCGTCGAGAAAAACGTTTCAAAAAGCAAAAGAAACAAATTAAGATTGATAACAAGCTCCCCCGTTACTGCAAGAACCGCCATTACGTGAATTATCGTCATTGTTGGACGGCGTCTCTGACCAATCAGAGCGCTTGGCAGCAGCTTCTCGTTATATAAAGGCACATCCATCAACAGCTCGCAGATTATCTAACAAAGGGAGATGCTAACTTTGACCGACAGATTTGGGTCGATAAAAGGGAAGTGAAGTCAGGAAGCAGCTTGTTCCTCTGAGGAAAATGAGATCATGACAGCTCAGTAACTGTATCCTGACTCTGGAAATGCCTGCACTACAACACTCTTTTACAAAAGGGTTCTGGAGCGTAAAAGAAGGCCGCAATTTAGCTTTTGAACTACAGATGAAGCCACAATGAATCCTCTTCTCTTCGTACAGTGGCATCAAAAAAAAACCCTGAAACAATCATCAAACAGTAATGATGACTCACCAGATATTAACATGTGGTCAGGGAAAAAAATGTCTAAATCCCCTGAAGGTCTGAGAACTTTAACTGAGCTTAATAGCTCTTCTAGTCTCAACACAGGGCACATTGGTTTAAATTTAACAACAATTCGTCGATTAATCAGTTAGTCGGTCAAGAGAAACTTTTGTAATCTGCAAGTAGTTTGACAATCGATTAATATTTGTAGTTTTCGGATGTGAGGTTTTGATGTTTTTTGTCATGTGTGATAGTTAACTCAATATCTTTGGGTTTTGGACATTCGGTCGAATAAAACAAGCAGCATGAATACATCACCTCGAGCAATTATAATGAGCATTTTTCACTATTTTGTGACATTTCATAGACCAAGTGATGACTAGGCACTGACTGCTGATGCTTTCCTCAAAACTATAACTGCAACAGAAATCACAAAAAGTCAGACTGACATATGGAAATCCACTGCTACGTGCACCAGGGATGGGCGAGAGTCTGCTGGTTCAGGCTGAAGCTGTGGGGAAGGTTGAAATCAGCTGTTTGACTGGCTTTAAGAGGACAAGCTGATCCTAAATGTTTTGTTTCTTACATTTAGTTTCTTAATAGCAACTTTTGTTTGATCTTTGCTCTCTATTTTGATCGAATCTAGACTCAAACTAGGATATATCTTTTGTGTTCCTGTGTGCACTCAGAGAAGAGAAGCGTCACATAAAACCGCAGGCCTAGAGTGCATTGTGTCCTGTGCTTTTTTTAAATAACAATGCTTTTTCATTTTGGCTAATCCTAGCCCTGTTTAGCCCAGTCTGCCCCCAGCTGTGGCTAGATCAGAGGTTAGCAGACACCTTTCTCTCCACCACGACTTCGCCCCAGGCGCTTCCTCCCGCCCTGACTTCCTCTGACAAACATTACTTCCTGTAAGACACACAGGAGAGATTAGTCAACGTGTTTTACAGGTTTCCCCTGATTAACTGAGAAGCACGTGGAGCTGCATGCCTGGCCAAAGCACAGATCGATCTAAACTTATCTTTTCATTAAACTTTGGGCTGTTTTTTAAAATCTATGCTACAAATCCGACTCTTTCACTTCTCCTGCTGTTTTATTTTCTTGACTTTTTCTCAGTTTTTCTTTGTAAACCTGCCATTTTATTCATTGTATGTCATTTATTTTAATGCTTTAGCCTCAATGGCTTCTTTGAAGCACTATTAACTGCCATGTGTCCAAAATGTGCTACAAAAATAAGGTTGTGCTGTCTTACAGAGAGGACAGAAAGCCTCTTCTGGGTTACGGTATGTGGAGGCTTTTGGTGAAAGGTGCTCTGTGGTTTGGGGTTACTACTTTCACTGAAAACTGAAAACTACTTTCCACCCAGTTTAAGTTGCATTTAACACTTTCTGACTACACCCTCTACATAATCTCAACAATTAGTCACTAAAGAGTGGTCCTGTCAGGTGTTGGACACAACAGCGCACGCTGTGTTTGGAGCTGAGAATTCTGGGTAAAAAACTGAGTAAGGGTTTAGTCACTGACGGCGAGCAGACAGATGAAAGAGACGGGGGTTGTTTCATTGTTTGCCAGCTTTATGATTGTTGTCTGCATGAGGAATAGAGCTCGGCACAGAAACAACATCATGGCACGAAAACAAAGGACGCCTACCGGTAACAGATGATGTCACTGATAGGAGAGTAGGATACTGTGATGAAAAGGGTCGGACATGTGTGATTGGTTAGTGAGGCCTGCCATGTTGCCACAGAGACGTGTGTCTGAGGAAATACACAGTAGTGGCCACTGTGTAAGTTTGTTTACCCTACATATATTCTGGTTTATTCCTGTAGTCACGTGAATCCTGTGGCCAGTTATTTTTCAAATCTGACTGAGTTAAACTAAATCAGCTTGTTATAAAACAAAACGTATCCAGTCTGACATCAGATAATTCCGCCAAGCTTCTTATTATTAAAAAGAGCAGCAGAGAGAGGAAATGGTTTGACTCTAGAGGACTCCATTACCCAGAATCCCAGGGAGCTGTGGTCAGGATCGGGTTGCAGCAGCTATTCATGAATCCATTACTAAGTTTGAAAGTAAAAGCCCTCCCTAAGTTCTTAGAAATGTCTCAGCTAGTAAAGACCTTAGTCATGTGCAAATCGGTTGCTAGGAAACATCTGTTGTGCTGTCCAATGAAGAGCTACGTAAACAGGAAGTCACTGTGGCATCACAAGCTAGCATAACTTGCACAAATGTGGAGTTTGGAAGACAAAGAAGAAGATTAAGTTAAATGAATAAGAAGAAGAAGGCACAGAAGAAGAATACTTTCATGAACAACAGTGGAGGGTTAAAAGTAAACAAAGAAAAGCAGGTACAACAGGTGAAAGTAAAAACTCAGTGCATGTTTATGTTGATTTCGCCAGCAAGTCTGCACACCCACACATGCACACACACACACACACACACACACACACACTGGTCTTCCCCAGATGCCTGGGCAGGTTTCTACACGACCGCCTGCCTGCTGTGTTTTGACTGCGACCCTGCATGCAGAGGGTCTGCAGGTCCGATGTTATCACACTGGACACACTGGAGACATCCCAGGACTTATTCCAGGACCTTTCCAGGACATATTCCAGGAGTCACTCCATAACAACACTTTACAAACAAAGACATTACTCTTAACTACAACCCTCCAAACATTAAATCGTTGATAATAACCACCTTTCTGCTCTCTGATTGGGTCATTTGTGTCCCATCCTGAATCGTCCTTATCTTCCCTCCTGTCTTCTCTGCTCTATTCTCTTCTAGTATTTTCTTTTCTACTCTGTTCTACTTTATGTTGACAGAACCAGTTTGTTGCAGTGTTTTAAAGGTCTCTCTGTTGGACTTTGTATCTCCTGCCAATGCAAATATTGATGCTCAGACTCCACTGACACAAACCAGTTCTCTCTCTTTTCTTAATCCTCTTCCTCTTCATTGAAAAACAGATACGCTGATAAAGTTTTTCAGCAGCAAGACAAAAAAATTAACTATGAAACAAATTGTGGCTGAAATCTGAATGCGGCTGCAGTATCAAGCCTCTCACACTACTGCAGGAATGTTGAAACCTTTATAATGGGGCCAACATGCAGGCCAACAAAACTCATCCAACTATTCATTTCATCATCAATTAATCTTTTTTCAAATCATCAGTTAATCTTTAAGTCTAAAAATGTCTTCATATAGTGAAAAGACTTCAAGGTGATGTCTTCATATGGTTTGTTCTGCCTATAAAACAAACTAAAACCCAAATATATTACATAATGTGATATACAAACATATATAAAAGAGAAAAGCAACATATTTGCAAAACTGGAAAGAGCTAATTTTCTCCTTATAAATGATTTAAAGATTAATCACTTATTAAAAGTGTTTATAGTATTTAGTTATTATTTTTTTGTGGATTTACAAATCAATGAATTGACTAATTGTTAAATTAAAAAGATAATTGTGGGGCCAAACCCATAATGCTGAGGCAACATGTGCAGACAGTCTTTACAGTAGTAAAGTGGAAGTTGTCCAACATCGTTTTTTCCATGACTTTTCCAAAATCTACTCATGTTTACCAGCAGGGAAATTCCTTATCTGACCTCTGACCTGATTGTAATGCATCTCAAAAAGTCCCTAATATTCCAGGAGACTTTCCCTGACCAAAATCCCAGCCTGGATTTAGTTCTACAGCAGCACTTCAGCTGCCTCAGGACACAGGCAGGTCCCACCAAAACGCAGTCAAACCAGGCATCTGTTTCCTCACAGCGGTTACCGGGCTCGGGAGTCCTGCCAAACAGTGAATCTGCAGCACGACCTACTTCTGTTTTTTTTGCTTTTTTTTTTTTACATGTCACTGTACATTGTCGCTGTGTGCGAAACCTCGGCAACAACCACAACAGGGAACACAAACGCCGGTTTGTGTCTGTCGACGCCTCGTATCAGCCTGTCAGTCAAACAGCAGGACAAAAAACAGAAGAGGCAAGAAGTCGAGGCACAGCAGGAGTTTCCATGGACAGTCTAAAAAATTTTGACTGGATGTTTGGCTGCTATATTTAAATGTATTCATGCATCTTGTAAATGTTCTGCACACCGAGGACTCAAATGTATTTTAGGTCAATTTTAGGGTAAATTTAAGGATTTATGGGTAAAAAATGATGAGCATGAAGGTTAAATATGACTCTCTTGGTCTGTTTTTTGTTGTGCATACTCTGCATTTACACTATTTTTAACCTCCAATGCTGAATTAGTCAACAAAAGCTCAGATAACTGATTGCTTTGGTCATTTATCAAGTAAAAATGCCAAAACTGGTTCTGAAATGTAAAACGTTTTGCTGCTTTCCTCTTAACAATCATTATAAAATGAAGTTTTGGGGGGTTTGACTGTTTATTGGAGGAAACAATTAACCACCTAAACTGCCAAAAAGCTTTTGCCCAAACAATCTCCACTCAAGGTCCACTTTCGAAACTGCAGTTGACAAAACAATCTCCACTCAAAGTCCACTTACTGGCTGGTTCAGGAGCTTTTGGCCATATCAATCGCTTGAACTTTTAAGCCAACATGGAAAGTAATTGGACTCTGAATGGAATGTTTTTTCAACTCTACCTAAATGCCTGAAGGTCTACAGTACCCCTTACAGAGCGGTGACCCCTTGACCTTTGCACCTCTGCCCTCAACCATGAGACAGGTGAGAGGTCAAGCTGAGGGTCAGGGGAGGTCACAGGGTTCAGACAGAGGAAACTCGGCGACCTCTAGCAGCTTTAATCTGCTGGGAATACTGACTGAGGAGTGTAAACTGTCCACTGGAAACACATCTGGAAAACGCATGGCGGAGGAGGGGGAAGGGTGTGTGTGAGTGTGGGTTGAGAGGGCGAGAGCAAGAAAATACTGAATGTGTAACAAAGAAAAAATGTGTATACATGCATGTATGTGAGTGAGTGTGAGTGTGTGTGTGTGAGTGTGAGTGTGAGTGTGTGTGAGTGTGAGTGTGAGTGTTTCCTGAGGCCCCAGCAGAGGAGGGAAGTTCAGCCGAGCTATTATAAGACCACAAATTACGGCTCCCCACAGCCAGAAATCTCCTCAGCTGGGGCCTCATCAACGGCACAATGAAGACTTCACTCCAAAAACCAAACGCATCCACTCTGGAAAAATGTCGCAACCTCAAATTCATCACTCTGCATTTCAAAAAAGCTTAATCAGAAACAACTATTTTGTGGTAAACTATCTCACTGATGAAGAAAGAAAGACCACATGGATCCCCTTCTTTGTCTCAAAAGTTGATTCCTAACATTTATTCTAGTGCAGGCAGTGCAGTGGCTGTTCTCTCAGTTCCTGTGAAATACATCACCCTTCACTTTCACACCTGTCATTACCATGGCCTCTCAGGTGCGCTAAAGCTTTCTTTATCCATTGTCAGCGTAAGTAAACATCTCCTCCCACGCAAATGATACAGCAGAAAGAATGAAAAACTTGAGAAAAGAAAGCAGTATTGTCTTCACTTCAGCGACATGTTAAATTACATATTTGAAACCAACAGTTAGACTCCTGCATTGTGTGCTTTTACTTTCAAACTATTTTTTTTTAGATTTGATGCAAAGCAATTAATGATGAAAGATGTAGATGTAAAGAAATATATAATATATATAAAAATTACCAACAGCTTATTGTTTGGGCATGAGTCGTTTTGCGCCTCTCTGTAGTCGTTTTGTGTCTCTCTGTGGTCTTCTGACTGACTTTTCAAGAAGAAATGTTAACAGTCAGAGGCTCTGGCCCATGGGCACCCTGACGCCTTGGGCCTGTGCACAGTAATCCACAGTTCAGTAATCCATCCATGGGTTTGGTATGTGTTGGTATTGGTATATGTATCAAATTTAAAAATAATTCAAGTAACAGGCCAATAGAGCCCGTACTGTGTGACTGCATATATGAAAAACATAAAAAAGTTGACATTATTTCAGAGTTTAACAAAGAAGAAAAGAAGAAGAAAGAAGAGACAGACAGACACTGAGGATAAAAACAGAGCTGTGTCTGAAGATGATGGAGGTCTGCTCCAGAAAATGTTCACAGTGTTGAACAATGCCGGTGTTGTGAGCGTCGGCCATGGGATCGAACCCCCGGGCGTTTCCCATTGGCCCGTCTGCCCGGTCCGCCGGCTCAGTCCAGGGGGAGAGACAGGGACATGAGGACGGACACAGAGCGCTCCTTTCTCAGCCACATCCTGCTGCAGCGACGCGACGGCCTGGCCTTCCCGTGAGCCTTTACACTCCCGGGTCATCTTTGTTCGCTGAGAGGCATGCTGGGAAATTCACCATCAGACAGACGCTGACTGGCGTGTTTGGTAACGCCACAATCACAATGAGGGATTCACCGAGACCACAGACACTCGGTCTGTCTGTTTCAGCAGACTCACTCCTCCTCCCCAGTCTGGTGAAGCAACAGTTGCGGCGACCGCACAGAAAATAAAATATTAAGAAATTAACCTTGGAAATACATATTTTACTCGCTTTTTGTGACGTTTTAAGCACTCCTGACGTCCAGCAGTCCTGTTAGTACACAACAATACAGTTAGGGCTGTGTGTTGAGATGAGATTGGCTCTTTCTACTTATGTATAAAATTTAACCAATTCTGTTTTTATAACTCTCAATGAACCGTTTCTGTGCTAAAAACATTTTATCACTAGTTGCAAATATGTTTTAGTGCTACAATCAACCACTATGTCTGGGAAATTGTGTCTCAGTACATTGAAGTGGGTATGCTCTTAAGGTTTGAGCACTTTGGCAGGTATCCATCCATCCATTTAGAGGTCCTATTGTACTCTAAAACTATATATGTTAGTCATTTCCGAGTCTTTATCACGGTAGATAAAAAGCTTGGCCTGTGTTTAAATGACGGTGGGGGGAGCATGTCTTTGTTGGCCAACACCAGGCTTTCCCAGCCTCAGAGGTCTTGTGGTTCATCCGAATTCCTCACGAAGAATAATCTAATTGAGAGACTCCTGCTGCCATCAACGTCTGGTCTGCACAGAGGCCACACACAGCCGCACAGTACAGCGTTACCAGCCTGTGGACGGCTTCAGCGAGCAGCTAACAAAGGATATGTTCATGTCTGTGCTTTGACATATGAAGATACAGAGCTTTCTCTCTCAGCCACTATCCAGCACATACAGTTTTTAGACCATTGTTAGACATTTTTAGAACTTAAAGCTATGAATCAACATCTATGCGACGATCTAAATGTTGAGTTTGCCCACATGTTGTACTTTTGCGTGGAAAATATGCCTATTTTCGCAGATGCAAAGGTTGGAAAAGCTCAGTCTAGGCTCAAAAGCTAAGAATATCAAAGCCACTTCCTGCCATGTCGCTGTCTGGGTCTGTGCTCCCAACATGATTTCACATAACTTTCTGTC
Source organism: Maccullochella peelii (assembly GCA_002120245.1). Classification (NCBI taxonomy): domain Eukaryota; kingdom Metazoa; phylum Chordata; class Actinopteri; order Centrarchiformes; family Percichthyidae; genus Maccullochella; species Maccullochella peelii. The sequence continues at coordinate 174,722 of LKNJ01000250.1, forward strand.
AGAAGTCAGTCAAAGTGGAGGATCATCTACAAAATGTTTCAGAGATAAAGATCCTTGACATTAGGTCAACAATCATGTGTTTTTGGCCTTATGTAGAGGATGCATACAAGAAGTATTTCCAGGATGTTCAAGGGGCCCTTGAAGGGGTTGTAAGAGGTCCTCTAGCAAAATAAGAGCTATTCTGATCAAACGTTTTACTCCTCCTCTCTTATTTCCCCATCTACAGAAAAACACAGGTACGGAAATCTAAACTATTTATACCAACTTAAATCAACAAACAGTGAAAATGCCAGAAATTACATGATTCCGGCTTCTTAAATGTGAGGATTTACAGCTTTTCTCTCTTTTATATCTTCGTAAACTGAATATCTTTGAGTTTTAGATTGTTGGCTCAGACAAAATAAGCAATTTCAAGACGTCACCTGAGATTCTGGGATAAACTGTAATTCCCCAATTACAAAAGAAGAAGGTATGGAAATCAAAACCATTTTCCCTGGAACAAAAATTCTTCAAATTGTCACTTGTACATTTGCGGAAACCACGTCAACATTACTGATGAACCCTTTTTAACCTCTCGTCAATGTCATACAGTCTCTCTATTTTATGAATGTTGTATTTTGCTTATTAATGCTGCACTAAAGTTGCCTCAAGTGGAAGCGAGAGAAAACTGTTTGAAGGACTTTACTGCTCAGATATAAATCCTGTAAGTAGATGCACCAATCCGATCCACCAGATCCACATTAAACCAGTCAGGTATTGGCCAGATGTGACTGATCCACATTAAATACGACTGTTTAATGAATGTCTTTTCCACTAGCAGTTACATTCAGGGCCACAGCAATCCCTGATACATAATTACACTTTAGGCTGAAAAGACGGCTTCGATTTAACATAAAAATCTTGACTGAGCAGCTGTGTTGTATCAGTATCAGTATCCCCTTTTAAAATCACCTCGTAAAACTTAAATTTTATGGACTTGCTTTTACATGACGTCTTCTATTTTATTGTCTTCACTATTATTTTTACCCTCTGTCCTTGTCCTTCTATCTTGTGTTGCCCTCTCCACTTCCAATCACTTCCCTGACTTTGATGTCAGCTTTTATTTGACCGTTTAAGTGCTATATAAACTTTAATGTTGAATGTTTTAAAAGCTGCTTATGCAAATAGGGTTTATTATCACAATTAGGGAGAAGCAAAGAAAGAAAGAGACACAGAGAGAGAAATAATGGGCAGAGGCTGGAACCTATACCTGCATATACCCTGGAGACCTTGCAAGTCTATTTCGAGGCTAAGACATACTGACAAACACATTCACACTTACGTTCACACGTATGAGTAACCTTGCACTCACCTAGACGTCCTATTTCAACAGGAAATGCATCACATTATGAAAGGAAAAATGTTCTCAAAATGATGCACACAGCAAACAAAAGCTCATGAAACTGGTGAAACTGTAAAAGATAATCAAGAATGATAAAAAGGTACCAGGAAATGAAGGGACACCTGGTTTCAGTAAAGCAGACAGAGCCCACTTTGCTCTCTGGAGTCATCTTAAAAAGGTAGACAAACAAACTTTTCATTACATAATGAAAAAGTAAAAACCTCAAAAGCAACAGTAATGAGGACTTTTAAATACTTAAAAAAAAGCCTCAAATGTGGATAATCACATGCACCACAATGCACTTCAAATTAAGTCTGATGCAGGCACTAAAAGTCAGCCTTTGAAGCAGGAAAGAAGAAGAAAAATTGGGGGACCTTTCAGTGTGTGTGTGTGTGTGTGTGTGTGTGTGTGTGTGTGTGTTGCAGAGTTTCATGAATGCATAAAGCCCTGAGTTGTCCTGGTGCAGGCCTGCCGTGCGAACAGGCCTCCCTGCTGTAACAACAAGCTGGACTCCTGCAGCGTTTGTTTGAGGTGGAGGTGGAGAAGGGGGGGGGGGGGGNACGCTGGAGCCGTTGAGGAAAAGGCTGAACAGTTGAAGGAAAAGGGGCCCCGGGGTGCTGCAGGGGCCGCCACAGGAAATGGGTGGGGCTCGGTGGGAGGGAGGGTGACGGATCAGCGGCCAAGAAATGGGTGGGGGAAGAAGTGTGTGTTCTCAATAGCCATTGTGAAAACTTAGATCTCTGTCCACGTCATGAAGTAAATCAGCCTTTCCAACATGTACTGTACGTTTACTCGTCTCTTCTCCTTATTGATAAATTATTGGTCTCTGGGGTGAGAAAATAAAGAAACTAAACTTGTATATTTGTGGGGTGTATATGTCACCAGGTTAATCAGATTTAAGATGATGTTTACTGGCCTTTGTCTCGCCTCGTGCTCTCTAGTGTAGTAATTTTGTGTGTTTTTGTTTTATGGTCTTATTTTTAACAGTTTGATTATTGTGAAGCAATAAAGAAAGAAAGGTTCTATACTAAATAAACTTTACTTACTTACTTATCTTATTTACTTTGACTTTTACTATTACTTTGACTCACACTAGCATGGTTCCAAACCAGCCATTCAAATATGTCTGGTGTTGCGTTGACATCTGCTTTTAAAATCCTTATCAGAGCTTTTTATAGATAATATAGATTTAAAAAGGATGTCTTTTCTTCCTGTGACAGAGCCAGAAAAATTGCAACAGAGAAATGTCACAAAAATGGCAACAAGCGCAGATGAGATCAGCGTTACTGATCTCCATACCATGACAACATGTTCTTGAGTTAATACATCTGAAATTTTCTCTCCCCTCTGATCTTCTTTCAAAATAAAAGCGCAGAGTGAAGCTGCTACAACCCACAGCCTCACCCAACACTGACAGCGTAGCTTGAGAGTAACCAGACTCCCAACTCTGCCTCCAAACGCATTTGTTCGTCCGACAGTAAGTGACCAGCCCTGCCAAATAATTGATGACTCCAAAGCAACAGGCTCTGCTGTGTGTTTCCTTTGGCAACAGGTCGAGGATGTTGGAACAAGAAGACTGAAACTCTCCTTTGTTTTGATGAGAACACTTAAGAACACACTGTTTCTACAGATACACATTAAAAGAGGCAATAAGTCAGTTTTTTACTGTCTCAGAGCACAAATAGACCATAACATGTCTGCAGGGGGTTGATAGGGTTGTTAGTCAATGCCAGTGACTCATTGATTACTCGCCAGCGGCGTCTGATGTCTGGCTCACTTTGCAGCCTGAACAAAAACTCCCATTGATTCCAGCGATGAAGTCCTCATTCTCAAGCCAATAAAGTGAACGCTAGAGCAGTTTTATTATTCCAATATTCAGGATTGATGATATATCACCACCTCACCAGACGTTTCTGTTGGATCTGCGCTCTGATCACCCTGTTTACCCTGTGAATTTATTGTTTTTGTCAATAACAGCTGGAGACAACTTTGTTCAAATGATGAGATGCTCAAATGTTATTAGCCAATAGAGTAGTCTCCTGTTAAGGACATTCATAATTCCTCGTCAGCTACATTCAGAATTCCATTTGCAATTTAATCGAAAATAAAATCCCATAAAGATAAGCAGTCCACGCTTACACTGACTGCGCTGACACTCATAGTTTGTTCGTTGGTGCTGTTAGCTTCATTCGGCTACGTGTTTTTCTGTGTTTCCTTCGTATTTGCAACCAAGCAGCAAACAAAAACAATGCCACACCCACCAAGAGTCGCAGCTACAAACCAATAACTAAGAGCTGCAGTCTTCTACATTTCATGCACTGTCCACCAACTGGAAGATACTTTTTGGCACATATTTTAGTGTTAGCCACACAACTATTACAGAGAGATGATATATAGATTGTCCTGTTATATATTTTCTTTTTTTCTTTTAGTCCACTGTATAAACCTCCAACTTCTTTATCGTTCCTGTCACCTCCGTTTCACTTCTGTTATTTGTTTTACTGGTGTTTTAATAAGTGTAAAACTATAAACAACAACAACAAAAAATAAAATGACAGTAACCATTAGGGCTACAGCTATTAAATCAATGATTATTTTATATTCTATAATATTGGGTTTACATATATAAAACAGAGAAAAGCAGCAAACTGGAACCAGATGATATTTGGTATTTTTGCTTGATAGTGAAGTAAAAAGTAAAATATTTCCCTCGGAGACGTAGTGAAGTAGAAGTATAAAGTAACATAAAATGGAAATACTCAAGTAAAGTACAAGTATTTCAAAATTGTACCACAGTACTTGAGTAAGAGTACTTAGTTACTTTCCACCACTGTTATTTACAAACTGCACAGTATACACAGCACATCATGTGCAGCACATCCACGCACATACATGTGTATATTAGCATTTAGCCTACAGCACACAGCAGATGAACACTAATATGCTTTGGAGGTCCAAATATACATTAAGCCAGAAGGGCCAAATGCACAGTGGTATAGCCTCTCAGCTCCCTTTACCGTAAAAAGGAACCTTGTTTTTCAGACTGTCTGGATCTAATCGCTGCTATTTTCAAAAGAGGCAGCAGAACAATATGAGGAAGCTGGCTGGAAACTGGAATAACCTCAGTGAGCTTCAAGTTTCCCTGCGCCATGTTGACAGAAATAGGGCAGAATTCACTTTTTTTATAATCTACTGATCCCCAACGGAGAGATTTGTCTTTTAAAGGAGGTCAGAGGTTTTGCTCTTACAAAACAAATCCTTCCACCGCTATCCTTATTTCTTTTTCTAGTACTTCTCTGTAATTGTTACAGAGATTTACAGTAACATTTGGAAAACAAATAGGAGGCTGGGAATACTTCTTAACCATGCAAGCTTTGTCTGGTAATTCAAATGAGTCCCAAATGTTACTTGAAAAGCATTTATTCTACTTCCTTTCCCACATTATTCTAAGTTATGTTATTCAGCCATTTCCCAAAACTACAGTTTTTTTGGATTGTCTCTGGTGCTGTGATATCTGAGCCCAGATACCCTTCCTTTCTAACTTCTGGTTGAGTTTGAATGTTAGAATTTGATTGCAGTCTAGACATTTGCCCTTTAACCATTTTAATAAAATTATCTACTTCCAGCATCAACCACAAACTGATAGAAGTGAAATTCTGTAAATGTCCTGCATCCTTTCGCGAGGTAGCTGCTATAAAATACTGCTGTAAACCCTGAAAGAGACAAAAGGGCAAGATGACCACAGTTTGGACACTCACCGTTGAAGAAGCTCTTGACCTTCAGGTACCCGACGCTGAGGCGGAGCACGGACAGCTTGTCCAGCCGAGCCCTGACGTCCTCGGTGAAGGGCAGCAGGCTGGTGAGCTTGTCCAGCTCGCCATTGAGACGGTCACGGTGGCGTTTAGACGGGTTGGACTTGACGCCATCGGGAGGTGGTGGTTTGGGGCTGCGGATCCAGAAAGAAGACAGCATAAACACTCAGTGACAAAGAAGGGAAAAACACAAGACTAAGAAGGTTATGTTAAGAAATATGGGAGATTAGAAGGTGATTTTTACACACTGATAGAGGACAATCAGACACACAAGGAGAGAAAACCATCCAAACTGAGAAAACCTTTTCACTTTTTGAGGAACTCAGTTTCCCTGAGAGTCAGAGCTTGGTTTGGGACTCAGAAAGGTCATGAGGACTATTACAAACAAGCTTGAGGCCAAATGTGTTCTGTATACTGACGTGTGTGTGTGCATCAGAGCAACAGCAGCTGGGATAAATTGAGATGACACACAGATAACACACCAGAGATGGGACACAGAAGACTGCGACACACAGCAGGAGAGACACAAGGCGCTGGCAAAAGGGAAAATAGAAAGAAAAGTATGTATTTGGTTGCCATTTTGTCTTCTTTATGCTCCTGCAACCAAAAATGTAAGACCCTGATGCCACTTTTAAAAAGGACTGCAATTAACGATTATTTCAATTATCAATGATCCTCTAATCATTTATTCAATTAATTGATCAATCATCCAAGGAAAGTGATTGTTTTCTTTTGAACACAAAACCCAAAGATATTCCATTTATAATGTTTTAAGACAAATAAAAACAGCAAATATTGCTGGAAACAGCTGGAATTTCTGTTTTGAAAACAATTTTAAAAATAATCAATCATCAGAATAGTTGCAGATTAACTTTATGTTGATCCACTGGCGATTAATCGACTGCTAACTTGTCTGAAAACGGTGCACATCACCAATGAACACAGTGATTACACTTGGATGTAGCAATTATATCCTCTTAATCTCTTTCATGTGATCACACTAATCAATTCACGCAGACCGGGCTGTTTTCCCTCACAGCTGCTGAATGCTGGGGATTAACAGGTTTACCGAGCGGCCTGGTTCCCATGGCTGTTGCCATGGAAACCAGGCCGGCAGCCTGATGTCACCTGTTCCAGGACTTGTTTATCACTTCTGTGTGTTTTCATCTCCGCTCTGTCAACAGGACTTAAAGCAGCACAAAGTGATCCAGACTCGGATGAATGTCGAAGTACTTTGTGCCCTCAGTTTACAAATACACTCAGTGAGAGGAAAAGCAGAGTTTCCCTTCCTAAATAACATTTAATTTACACAAAACATGCAACTGAAAGGTAAAAGATCAGATTCTTGTACCTGCAATACTGACTTTAGAGAGTCTGAATGGCTGACTGTGGCCTGCATTACCACATGGACAGACACCCTGACAGGATGTTTAATTCTCTTTGTGCATCTTATTTACTAATTTAGCCATCAGTTCATTCTTCACTTATTCCAGTGCTTCATCCGTCTGAAGTGTCTCATGACGGTCTAAATGTTGCTTTAGAGGCTTTTTTTCCATCCTGACAGAAAGGGAAAACTAAATAAGAGATTTGTTTTCTTACATGATGGTCTATTTAAGATAATTAACAGGGGCTGTACAAATATTCGCTGGTTCCACCCTCTAAAATTTAGGGTTTGGACTGTTAGTCAAATAAAACAAAGCATTTTGAAATCGGGAATTTGTTTTATAGACAAAATAAATGGCAATTATTATCTAGAAAATAATTGGCAAATTGCTTGATGATGAAAATAATTGTTAGTTGCAGCCCAAGCTGAAAAGCAACTCCGTCATTTCACACATTCTTCGTGTCTGAAAGCCCCGCAGCAGAAAGCAGGTCTGTATCTGTTACTGAACTCCGCTGACCGGCTCTAAATCTCATCTGTAACTCAAACCAGACCCTCGCTGCACAGAGGAGCTTTTCTTTTTCCCAGAGAAGGTGTGGAGCTGTGGAGCACCTCAGACCGACCCTGGAGTTGCCTCTCGTTTGATTTGGGTCACTTACAGGTTGAAGGAGCTCTGCGGTGTTTCTCACATTCGTACAGTTTAACCACAGTGTGATGTCTGATCAACACTGGAGAAAGAGGGGCATTTTTTAATGTCCATCTGTTGCTTGTTTTTGCTTTTTTCACCATTTCAAGGACAATTTTTTACATTTTTACCTTTACCTTTAACCTCTCAGGCTCACTCCTTCCCACTCATTTCCAAACCAGCACAGAAAACAAGAGACTTCTGATAACTTCATCAGAAAACTGATATCAGAATAGAAACAAGTTCTGCTCAGTGATTCTTATCAATGTCTCACACATATGTCATCTTTACTTCTGCTTTCCACTTAAAAGATACAAAAGTTTCCAGATAATTTTGTGACTGATATCCCCCTTCACAAAAACCCTTTGATCCAACAGCTAACATACTCAGCGGCTCATAAGCCCCGCCTCTTGTCAATCACAGCCCAGACGAGCTGAAAGTCAAACCAAAGTGAGACTCTTCCACCAGCTATCGTCTGCAAAGTGACACTGTAAAATCGAGTTGAAGCAGTTTTTGCAACATAAGGCAGAAAGAATGCTGGTTCGAATTTGCCCTTGAGCAAGGCAGTCAGTGTGAAGGTTTTCCAGCTTTCTTCAATTTAGCATTTACTTTTCTTCATTTTAGTTCGTCTTTCAGAGTAAATATTCCGAAGCAAACACTGTCGAAATATTATAAATATGGGCGTGAGAGTTTTCCTGGAGCTTTCAACTGTATCACACAGTCTTCATCAGTCAATAGAGTTCAACTTTAAGCCAACATGGACATGAAGTGTAAAAGTGTTTGAACTATGAAATGTCAACAGATCCGTCTCCATGACCGCTGATGAAGACGGCTGAGAGCTCCACAAAAAGCTAGTAAGTAGACCTTAGCTACTATTTCAACAGTCAAAAATAAGTCTTACAGATATTATATTTGGACAGCGTTTGTTATAGAAAACGTGGTAACTGGCAACCTGCTGCCATTAGATTAGGTTTCCTGCTTTAGTTTGTCTCACATGATAGTAAAGTGCATATTTTTGGATTTTAAAGTGTTTCTCAGACAAAAAAAAGCTATTAGCTGCAGCCGTAATAAACAATACTTTAGAATTTAAGCAGGTCGGGTTTGGGCGTCTTGCTCAGGGACACTTCAGCAGAGCATGTGGTTGTTGGAACCTGTGACCTTCCAGTTACAGGTCGGTCTCACACAGAGCAGCTGCATGCCTGCTGCTCCTCAACGAAAACCAGGTTCAGATGTTCCTGCTGATGACCCCGCTGGGGATTTTAGGTCAGGTGAGGCCAATTGTGAAGCTAACTCTGTTTGTGTGTGTGTGTGTGTGTGCATAACTGCATACTTTCTAGGCACTGTGGCTTTGACCCTTTAACCTACTGATTACGGGTGTCTTCATGTGTCACAATGTGCGGCCTGAAGTTGCAGAAAACTTGAGAAAAAAAGAACCACAACTAGAGTGTGAAGACGGTTTGCTTGAGGAAGAAGAGAAGTTTCTGTGTGAAAAACAGTAAAAAGAAACCCATCTATGTGCTACAAAGGTATTGGAACATCTATTAACTAAGCAAGTTCTAGTTCAACAAAGTCACCCAGACCAGACACCAAAATGCCTCAAATATGAACAGAACAAAAACACAAACTTTCTTGCCATTAGTGGCTCTAAATGTTGGTGATATCGTAACTGTGACTTTTCTTGCTGCTCACGCATAGCTAGCTCAGAACAAGACAGTATCTTAGTGGAGGATTTCATCGACCAATATTACTTCAACTGCGTAATGGAAGAGGATAACAACAACCGGGACAACCAGACCAACAAACAGGCCAAAAGGAGAACAGTGTATGTGTGATTTCACAGGTAAACTGCTCTCGAAAAGGACCAAAATGCAGCTAAAAATAACATTAACAGGCAGAACAACTCATGCCTAGAGTGTAAGAGCAGCCTACTGTGAAATATGTTAAATTTAGATGGAATATAACAACTAGTCTGGTAACAAAAACTCAAAAGGAATGTGAGGATGTAATGGCTGGAAAAAGACTCAAGTTTTTATCTGCAAATGTGTGATTTCACAAGTTAACTGCTCTAAAAAAGGACCAAAACACCCTCTAAAAATACCATTGAGGGGCAGGTCAACTCATGTTGGGACTGTGAGCGTAGCCTGCTGTGGGATATGTTAATTTAGATTAAATATAACAACCAGCTGCTCTCTAAAATGGCCAAAATGCCTCTTTAAATAACATTAGCAGGCAGAACAACCTATGCCTAGACTGTAAGAGGAGCCTACTATAAAATAAGTTGAACATAGATTAAATATAACAACCAGTCTGGTAAAAAAAAATACTCAGAAGAAATGTGAAGAAGAACTGTCAGGACAGAGGGTGAAGTTTTTAATCAGCAAATGCACAATTTCACAGGTTAACTGCTCCCAAAAATGCTGCTAAAAATAACATCAGGGCCCAGCACAACTCATGCCTGAACTATACTGTGAAAAATATCAATTTTAGACTAAATACAACAAAAATACCCAAAAGAAATGTGAGGATGGACTGACGTGGAGTTCAAACTAATCTACAAACTTTAGTTAGAGTTTGCAAATGTATGATTTGGCACTTTAAATCCCTTTCTTGTAACGTCGATGAGCTTTTGCAGCTGTTAAAAGCATAAAGTCTGTGAGGGAAAGCTTGTGAGCTGACTGTAACTGTAACATTAAATGTGTAAAGCGTAGACATTAGCCCTGACGAAGCCCCCCGTCCCGTCCCTCCTGTAAATAAGACATCTGCTTCCAATAATACTCCAGAACACGACATATCTGAAATCGAGGCGAGATGGCTATCGCTGCATTCCTGACAGCACAACTCCCTGCAAGAACAATGAGCGGCCAGTGTTGTTGCTTCTCGCTTTATCTACCAGATCTGTCCTGGAAGGGGCGTGTATATACGAGTGTGTGTGTGTGTGTGTGTGTGTGTGTGTGTGTGTGTGTGAGAGAGAGAGTGTGGGGTTTTGTTGGACTTGTTGGAAGAAACACTCCCCTGTGTTCACACAAAGGCACTTTGTCTCCGACGGGGCAACGACACCTTTGCAGAACAAAAGAAACTAAATACGATGTTGGCGTCTGTTCCCTGCTGGAGTTATGATACAGGAAGATAAAAAAAAGGAGGATCAGAGCTCCACTGATAATCAGGCTCAGCAAGTCGATAGCAGAGCCGATAGTTCAGGAGCTGAGAGTTTGAGCCAATACTAAATACTCAAAAACATTTTATTGCCAAAAACATGTTCAGGGTTGGCATCACTTTACCTCCTGTTTCACTTTATTCTGTTTAAATCCTGTTTATATTTGTCTTCATGTGTCTTTGTTATATTTGTGAATGTGACTCACTTTGAATTTTTGTTTTATGTCAGTAATTCTTAAAAGTACGTGATTTATTTGTGTTTACTCTGTGGGTTGAAATGACTGAGCAGCGTCTCAGTTACATCGTCTGTGTTTTGGCGATTCCCGTTGTCATGACATCCAGGAAGTGAGAGTTGGGAGAGTGATGTCCGTCACATGTCAGTCATAAGAGAAACGGTGCGGCCATCGGCATGACCTCTGCCCAAAACAACACAACACAATCTAACCAGCAGCAACATCTGACCGTTTTATCCCTGTCAAACAGAAAATCATCTGCCGCTTGAATTCAACGCTGAATAGAAACAGGCGCATGCACACTCCACATCACAGAATACCACTGTGGAAAAACGTGTTTCTTTTCACGAAGTTCATCAACTCTGCAGCACTTCCACTCATCATAACAAAGGACAAGGGACATTCATTTGGACGTTTTTGTCCAAAGCAACTTGTTATTTTCCCTCACACACATGCAGCCGCACTTAGGGTCCAGTTTCTTGCTCAAGGACACCACCATCCGCTCCACCACGGGAGCTACTGTCCACTGATTTAATTTGCTTCAGGATAAAGTTTAACATTTCATTGTATAATGTCATTAATAAAGAAACTGTACTGTATGTGTATTTCACTCAGCATCATACCTAAACCACACTGCTGAGGGGGTTGTAGGGTTTTCACCACATATTTAGTCACTGCTCTGTGACATTAACCCTGTCCTGACTCATTTTTGCTCCTCATTGTGTTAGTAAAAACAACACAGTGGAAATAATATAAATTCTACTTTATCTTTCTGCAAATATCAACTAAATAAATCGCATGTTTTTCTTAACGTTGTTGCACTGCAGTCAAGTGCTGTTCCCCCCATTTTTGCGAGTACCCTTCAGTAAATATTGCATTTGGCAATAGTTTTGTTGACTTTGGTTAGGTATCTATCCGCCATGTTCAGCAGGTCAGTGTGTTCTGCTGAGTTAGCACACGTGTGTTTTTTCTTTTCTTTGCAGATGCCTGTTGTGTCAGAAAGAGGGGTGTTTTACTAACTTGGAACCAGATCCAAAAGCTAAACCAATCCCTAACCTCAACCCCATCCAACGCCTTTGGGATGAACTGGAAACGGCAAACCGCCAAATCGCACCTACATCACTGTTGGACTTCACTAATGCTCTTGTGGCTGAATGGGAGCAAATCCCTGCAGACAGGCTTCAACAACTGGTGGAAATGCTGAAACCAGAAGAGTGGAGGCTGTTAGAGCTGCACATTAACAGCACATTCCTGGTTTTGGAAAGACCATCACATGTGGGTGCAATGTTCAGGTGTCCACATACTTTTGGCCTATCTATCGAGTTTTTTGTGTTTGTTTCGTGACATTTGTGAAGCTGAATAATGTCTGTCTTTCCTTCTCTCACACACACAGACATTATCATAAATTTAAATGTTCTAGTTTTACAATGCAGTGTAAACATGAAGGTAAACTGCCTCAGGGTGGATCGCTGTAACGCCGCCTCTAGACTCGTCTGTGGGTTAAACAAACTCTGCTCTCACACACACACACTCATAACTCGATTTCCACAAAAAGAAAAAGAAAAGAAAGATAAACTCCCTGAGAGCAACTTTTCCTAAAAACCAGGGCGAGAGAACATGGCAGACTTATGTAACCGTTCGCGTGACACAGAACTATGTTAATTTGTGTTGAGGGAGGGAGGAAAGAAAGAACCCCCCAAAAAAACACACAGAGACAGAAGGAAAGACAGGAAAAAAGTATGTTGTGGCAGTCGGAGGAGGAGGAGAAAAAACACAGAGTGAGTCTCAGATTACGCCATCCTCCCTCCCTCCCTCCCTCCTCCCTCGTGGAAACATTGCGTGAGAGCGCTCTTGCTCCATGTCCTGATTATGATTAATGCAGGTAGTACCACACACACACTGAAACCACGGTTCTGGCAGGGTTCTGCCGTGGGTCTCTGCTTGGGCCTGTGGTTCTGTATGAAGCAGTTAACACTCCGTCTGGCTTGTTAAAGTTAAAAAAAAATCACAAACTGGTAAAATCACAGCAAGGAAGACAGTGTGGCTTAGAGCAGCTCTTATGTTCTCAAAGGGTTCTTTGCAGCACCATGAAGGGTCTAGGAAAAACCATGGTGCTTTAGGGAACCTCTCTAAAGGGTTTCTAGCACTGTGAAGGGTCTAAGAAGAACGCTTTAGCATGGGGCTTCAGATAATTTCTCTAGAAAGGTTCTTTACAGCACCATGAAAGGTCTATGTTAAATTATTTAAGCATGGTGCTTTAGAGAACATCTCTGCACAGTTCTTTGCAGCACTGTGATGGGTCTGAAATGAACTATTCAAGCATGCTGCCCCAGAGAACATAGGTTCTTTACAGTACCATGAAGGGTCTATAATAAACTAGCACGGTGCTTCACAGAATTAGGGGTCAACAGGGTCTGTAGTTTGTAATCTTTCTTAAAAGTTCTTTAAAGTACCTTAAAGGTCCAACATACAAGGACATACTTGACAGTCAGATTCACGGTGTCCTTATGGAGCAGAAAGGGTTCTGTCTTCATTTGCTCCGACTGAGAAATCATGATAAACATTATTTCTGACACAGCACAGAAGTTCAAAGACCCCAAAAGTCCTGTGAGAAATCAGTGCATCACTGTGCCAGAGAAAACATTAATAAAGGGTTCCTTACAGAACTTTGAGCATTGATTATAAATAAAACATGGTGCAAAACGACTTCCTCCTATAGTGCAAAAAGCATTTTTCGATTGTATGTACAACCCTGAAGAATGATTTTCTGGTGCTACAGTATGCAGCAGTGGTTCTCAAATTGCGGTCTGGGGCCCTCAGGGGCCCTCAAAGGGGAATCCAGGAGAAGACAAGATGCAGTTCAAATATTAATTTGCTTCAATCAGAAACAGAATCATAAGAAGCCGGTATGACGATATGGGCATTCACACCTCCCTGCAGAGCACATTCAAACAAAAACTCCTTATAAATAATAAATCCCACTCCAGTACATGAACTCAGAGAGGGCTTCTTCAGAGGAAAATAAGCAATAAGTTCAATGAGTTTCTACAGTCTTAGAGCACAGGGACCATTTGCACGAATCAGTCTGGGAAGCCCAGCTGTCTCAGATGGTATAATTAGATTTAAATAATACTGAAGCAACAGTTTTCTTTATTTTCCATGCTGGATAGGCCTGCAGTGTTGTTGGACTCCAGCACTTCACATTACCTCGGTCTGGCTGGCCAACATTGCATAACCACAGCAGGGAAAATAGACTTTATGGCCTTATGGCTTCAACTAAGGACAATGTAGCTACTATTGCAAACACAGTGTACAACTTATAACCTACTACACTCTTATTACCATGTAACACAGGCTGTAATGCATACTGACTGACTAGACTGGAGCTGTTTCCACAGCTGTAACCACCTAAAAAAGAACCGTCTCAAGTATAACCTGTATGAATGCATACAAACGGATTATAGTGCAATAAAAGCAAAAAAAAAAAAAGTCATTATGCATGATGTTTTTTACGGAAATATTATAGGTTATAGGTGTTATGGTCATTATACATGCACTGCACCACAAGCAGTGTTTCTGTAATGGTAGTATTACAAAAGTATTGCAGTAAAAGTACAACAGACAGTACAGTATGGTCACCAGAAACTCAAAGTGCCTTCAGGAATATCATATGAATGTTATAGACATACCATATAAATAGTCATAAAAGGTCATAAAGTACAATAAACTCACTGTATACCCGCTTCTTATACACACTGTGAGATACTGTAGGAATATTACCGGAACATTACAGGGATTTGAGTGTGTTTATGGTTGTTGACTTACATTTTCTGGACCGGCTTCTTCCGTTTCTTCGCAGCATAAAGCGCCGTGTTCGCCAGCATGGTGAATTCAGAGCAGACAAAGTGTATAAAAGTGGCTTTATCCCGGGTTTTATGTACACGTTAGCAGGTCCAAACGTGTTCGGAAGACTCACATCCCTCGAAAAACGACAAAATAAAAGTAGAAAAGTGACTCGGTAAAATCCCCTTAACGTACGTCCTCGCCTGCTTCACGTCTCGTGCGCCTCTGAGCTGAAAAAAAAACGACTTTTTGTTGTCTTTAGCAACTCCAAACGCCCGTCAGACGTTAGCAAACTATCACAACTTATCGTAATCCCGACCTTTAAGTAGTTCCACACCGGATCACCGCAAATACCGTGACTTTTCGACATTAAAAAGAGCCTGAAAAGTCCTCGGAGGACTTCTACGTTAAGTCCTCTGCCTCTGCGTCACCCCAGTTGTGATTTGACAGGGCATCTGCTGCTGCCGCCCGCCGCGCGCTCCAGTCGCGGTTTGATGTGTGTGTCACTGTAACGCGAGAGCAGAAATATTTAAGGTGGTCCGAATGTGGGCCAACTGACACTGACACCGCAGGCGAGGAATGACTGGAAAACTGCATTCCAAGCGGGAAGACCTTAAGGAGGAGTATTTCATCGTCATCCTATTATATTACAGTATTTAAATCATTTTATAACATTATATTTGCACAGAAAATAATAATAATAATAATAGATTTACTATAGCGTTATTAAATCTATGTACATTTACAAATATAACAATAAATTCATAAAAATAAAAAATTAATACATGTACTATTAATACATGGACATTCAAATGTCAAATAGAGAATTGTTTATAGTGAAATTCTCTATTTGACATTTGTATACTTGCTTTTTCTTTATTATGCACCAATTCACCAAAGCAAATTCCTTGTATGTGAAAACCTATTTGGCAATAAATCTCATTCTGATTCTGATTCTGATTCACATTTACACATTTACAATAAATTCAAATAAATAAATACATGTACTATAGTATTAATACATCTATTTACATTTGCACATTTACAATAAATTCAAATAAATAAATAAATACATTTACAATAGTATTAATAAATCTATTTACATTTTCACATTTACAATAAATTCAAATAAATCAATTTAGTATAGCATTAATAAATCTATTTACATTACCGTCTTTGGCTCTCATGGGGACCTCCAACTGACTGCTATTTATTGGGCTCTGTCCTTATAAATCAATCAAATTGACAGGTTCAACATCAAAGTCTTCTATCACACGTGTGCTGTCTTGTCTAATTTTGGCCTTCATGTCCGCCGAAGGACACACTCTCATGGGCTCTCGTGTCCTTCGGGGGATCCAGACCCCAAACTGAGACACATCTTATGAAACTTTAACTGTGTTTATATAGCCTTGAAATAGCTGGTGGTCAAAACAAAAGCTCATACTGAAAAAGCTGACATTTAGGAGATTTTCCCAGGACTACACTGTCATGTCTGGTGAACACAGTGTCTAACATCAGTCACATTTTGGTTGACATTGTAAAAACACATGATTTGGCTGCACAAAATGTTCATTTGTCAGTCTAGCTGGGTGGTTATCTACAGGTGAAGGTTCACTTTCTTTCCCCTGTTGCTTAACTCTGCCTGCACTAGCAAAAGTTTGTATATTACGCCCCGACACAGCCAAGGTGCATGTACATATTTATCCAATGTTTTGGCCGTTTGGCAGTCAGTCACCGTGTCCTCCTACGCTCTGTCACAGTGAGGTGAACTCAGTTTTACAGGGTCATGGAATTGAAGGATTCTTGTATTGTTCATTGTACTCAATGCAGCCAATGTCAGCCAGATATATCATGATGTTTTTGTTCTTGGTGAGGGACTTGCTCCAGCACGCCAGGAACCAAATTTACAAAGCCGAAAGGCACACAAATTCACTTCTTGTGTACCAACGTCAGGCTGAAAATAAAAAGCTCAGAAGTCAGTCATCGCTTCGGTCACAATATCTGTCATCCAACATCTGTCGGTTATAAAGTAAACTGGAACTTTTTGGTTGTTTATCATCTGTGACTTTCTCGTCATGACGGCTCAGGTTGTGTAATGTGCTGCTGTCTTCCAAGATCACAGTTGTACATATGAACTGTCACGCATCAGGATTCTTCTGGACGGAAATAATGACAAGAATGAGCGACGTTTGATGTTCAGACCAAGAGGTTTAGAGCTGCTTTGTGCTGCAGAATGAAGAGAAAATCCATTTCAGGCTTTTCGTACATTTTTTCACAAGTGTTAATATCTTTTAAACGAAAAAGTGAAACAAAAGAGCAGAAATTGAAAAATACAGCCACAACGTTTACAGGTACAACAATGGAGACACATTTTAAACCAGTGACAAGTAAACAAGCAAACATAAACCACGTGTGAGCAGGCGCTGAAGCACCATCTTTGGCCAATTATTGTGATTTAAAAATGTTGTGGTCATCCAAGATTCTGTGCAGGGTGTAAAAGACAGTTCTTCAGTCCATCAGCGCAGTTTTAAAAATGCAAGAAGTGGATAAAAACATGAATCTTTAAGGCCCTCGTCATGTTGAATTAATAGTGTGTTTTAATATATTTAATATTCCCAAACTTTAAATTAAATATGCACAAACCAGATGACACACGAGCCTGTGTCATCACAGCCTGGAGCTTGATTTACTGATTGATTTAGGAAGCATAATATTATCCAAAACTTGCAAGTTTGACAGAGTTTTGACGGAGCTGTCAAGAAGTTAAAAGAATCAGCTGCATGTTCTTTGTGAGGAAACTGAAACAATAAACAAACAGAAACACTGCAGGAGGCTGCAGCCTTGACAGATGGACACGTAATCAGAGTTGCAGACAGGCTGCAGTGATTAAATCTATTCAGGAAGGATGTGTGTTGTCTTTTACAGGAAGTTTTTGCCTCAAATTCACATAAAAACCCCAAATCTTCTACAGTTGGTCACACACAAGTGCCTTGCTTGAGGGCAGTTCAGTGGCGGCCGCTGGAGCCCGATGACATGGGAGATGAAATCGACAATCGAACGTGAAATCAAATTTTTGACCTTATAAAACAGCAAACTGACAACTGAAGAAAACTGCAAGCTCTGGAAAAAGCCAGTAAGTGGACCTTGAGTCAGTTTTCACGTGGAGACGGAGGAGAGCTTTATTTGAACCTGCAACCTTCTGCTACAAGCTCACTCATCCCTTCACCTTGTGATGATGATGATGATGATACCTGGGCAGTTAAATACACCATCTTATGTAAAGCAATTTTATTCTTTATTTTGTCTTCCCTGTAATTAAAATGTACTTCTCATTTGCGACTGCTTAGCATATAAAACAGATCCAGGTTGGCTGGCAGCGCTGAGAGAGGGGAACTCTTGGCAGCCATGTTGCCATGGCAGGACATTGTGTTTTAACGCTAAACACGGCAGTTACAAGTCAACAGCTATCTGCGATATGCCACCCTCTGGCCCTATTAAAATGCAACCTTTGTTTAAAATACACCCTGTTTTAATACAGCTTGGCTCGGACCGGCAGCGTCTGGCAGCCGCGCTCGCTCACTTTTCTTTACGAGGCGCTTTTAAAGAGCCACAGCCTTTTTCTGTTTCTGCAGAAACAGAAACTGTTTTTTTTTCTCTTTCAGTTGCATGATTGTGAGGAGGGTGACAGGTTGATTTGTGCCTGAAAAACTTGAATTTAATGTCTTTGTGATCTCAAGACGCTAATGGAGCCGAGCAGTTGTTGCTCTTAATTGAGACATCCACAAAATGATTTATAGCCGGTAATTAAAACAAATTATAGTGCTTTTTAAAGGATAATAGGCGACTGAAGTCTTTGGCTGACAGCTTGATTATGAATCAAGTTCTTCTAGTGTTTTTTTCTCTGATCAGAATTTTTCAGCTGCAGCAGCTGAATTAAAAAGCGGCCTGTTTTTTATTGTTTGGGATTAACTGTACAGAAAACAGAGGGAGTTAGGAAGGCAGCAGCCGTTGTTCCTCATCATTAGCATATTCCATGACTAAACTTCACCAGTTTGTATATTTGGCAGCACCAAAACAGGCTGAAGAGCTGCGGTAACTTTCCACTGTGCCACCGCAGGCTGCTGCAGCGTTTTATTGCGACATGCAGAGGTGGCATTTACACGGCAGTAAACGCGCTCCCAAAACTCTGACTACAACTTGTGAACTTTCTGTTCCGTCATGTTTTTTAAGCTTGATTTAAAGCTGACGGAGAGCGCACGCGCCCTGCACGAAGGCAGTCGTGCCTTGCTCAACAGCACCTCAGCATTCATTCACTCACTATCTGCTACAGTGAATAGAGTTTCACATGTAGTTTGGTTTGCACGCCTTTGCCATGAATAAATCTAACAAATGTCATGTGCATTATTAGATTTGACAGTGATTCAAACTATAGATGAGGCAACAAAAACAAATAATCCTGAACACTGACGATCACTTTACTTTATTAACAACATTTTGGTCCTAAAATTCATACAAATTCATATAATTTTTACCTGGTGAAGGTTTAAGGACTGAAAGTTTATTAACGATTCAGTTTTTTTCATCCAAAAAAGTTAAGAAGACTTTCTAGTATGTGAAAGACAAACTGTATCTTTAATATTTCAGTTTTATTTGACCTTTTTGCTGTTTTTTGTTTCTCTCTTCTGTTTTGAAGACATAAAAAAAGTAACATGAGGAGTTTACGAGCAACCAACAGGAAGGAGGTCAAAGGTCAACAATACATGTTTTATCTTCAGAAAATGTCCACGTCTGAGGAGAGCAAAGAGAAACAGCCTCGAATTCATTCTTTTCGGTCGGTAATGTTTTATTTTATGGGTCCGAATAATTGTCCCTTATTTAAACCCATATAAATATTCCTTCATAATTCATTTATTATTGGAAACTTAATATATATATACAGTGTGTTGAACTGTTTTTTTGACAAACTTTACATTTCTAATTGTTTGGCTGACCTGCTGCGCACTGACTGAGAGACTCTGTAACTAATTCATTAATTGGAAGTGTGCACTGTCTCTATTCTCCATGTAATTAGCACCAAATTACAAAGTAGGAAAGTTAGTAGGAAGAAACGTTTGGTTTTTCCTGCGAGTGTGAGTTTGTCAGCTGCTACCTGGGACACTTGGTGCAGAATATATCTCAGATCTGCCCTCCATCAAGATTAAACCTCACATTTCCAAGCTGGTGATGTATAAAAATGATGAAACATTTAACTCTGGTTTCACAGACGGTTGACAGAACTACACAAGTTTCCGTCTGGTCGTCCGCGGCGCTTTGACACGTCTCCAAAATATGAAACGGCACCAAACACGGGACAGCGATCAGGTCGAAAACTTTCAGACATACGAGGTCTCAAATTAGCATCGGGCCACCGACAGACGCAGGATAAAGGATGTAGATCAAGATTTGATTAAAGGTCACAACCACTTGAAATTACAGGCCTGCTGCAGTCATGTTATTTTCCATGTCAGGCCGGTCTGGAAGGGCTCGGACCTGCGGCTCATCCTTCAGTCCTGGTTAGTGGTGAAAGCCGTGCAGCCGGAGGAGACACGGCAGGCTGCAGCTCTGGTTAATAGTCGTATCCGGGACAGGCGTGTTCTGGTAAATGGGTGGCAGATGTTGGTGAGCTTGGATGCGAATTGGGGCTTTCAGAAGGGAGAGCGCTTGGCTTGTATCAAACTGTGGAAGTAAGGAATGAAAAATGCTTTTCTGTTTGTACTTGTACCTGTTTGAGTGGTTTTTGATGCCTGAATCATGTTTATTTTGACCGTTTATAGATTTAAAGTGCATTCATTCCAACTTTTCTACTTTAAA
Source organism: Maccullochella peelii (assembly GCA_002120245.1). Lineage (NCBI taxonomy): Eukaryota > Metazoa > Chordata > Actinopteri > Centrarchiformes > Percichthyidae > Maccullochella > Maccullochella peelii. The sequence continues at coordinate 195,060 of LKNJ01000250.1, forward strand.
AGTGACAGATTTTAAGCACTGAGGCTGAGATTCACTTAAAGAGGAGTCGGCAACAGTAAACACAGTTTTACTGGTGCAGCAGAGACATGGTTTGAAGTTTTTCTTTCAAATAAATATTGGAACATTTTTCATAATTATACAAATGTTCGGTTGATGTTTGAGTAAGTAAGTCCTGGCCTGGGCAGTAGCTCATCTTAGACCTTGTGTTACTCAAATCACATATCAAACATACACCACTTTAAGCCAACATGGAACAGACAACTGGGGAAACTCAATCTCAAGGCCTCAATCAATGCACACAATGAAATCCCTTCATATCTACAACATAAAGTGTGTTAGCAACGTCAGTAAGTAAATTTATCAATACAGCACCTTTCAAGAAATGAGGCAACTGACTTCAGTACAGACTTAGGAAGAATAAAACCCCATAAAATATAAATAAATTAAAATAAGAGTGCATGGAAAGTCTAAACAGGAGGTCTTTAGCCAGGGAGAGAGTATGTCTGTGACTCTGTCCGTGGCTCGTAACTTCCAATTACTTAGCTTTAGTTCGTTTTTTCAAACGTGATTTTAAATGCTGTGGCACACAAAGGATGATTTGTTTATGGTGAGTTTATTAGACCATTGCACCTCATTTTAGCACCAAGTGTTGTCAATAGTGCATTAAATGTCTATTAAATAGGCCGGCAGCCGAAGGAAAGAGGGCTGATTGTTAATTAACGATTTCTTGCTTCTTCAAAATGTGCAGGAATTAAGAAAACACATCTTAGTTTTGGCTCGACGAGCGTGTTTGTTTCCACAACAGGACCTAAAAATGGCTTCATTAGCACAAATGTGGTAAAACTTACTAAACCCAAACAGCAGAGTGTAATCTTTGACCTTTATATTAACCGAGAAAAACACCAAAATCGGAGACCTGAGGTTTTCACACAGCATTTTTCTTGAATGAAAACAGCTCCGAAAAATCCATCTATGAACAATGCAACTCAGAAACGGAGCTAATATTCAGTATTATTTTAGTTTCGTATGTTTTTACAGTGTTAATCACTTACCCAAATGAGTAAATCAGCTCTTTCCTGCCCCAGTTTGACCTTCCAACTGAGGAATGAAGGAAACAGACTCTCATTTACTTTATTTACTGCAATTAGTCAGATTAATTTCCACATTAAATCATGCAAGGTCTCACACCTTTATGAGGCTTTTGTTTGCTAGAAGGCGATTTTTTTCTTGTCCTGTTCTTATCAGCTGATGTTTGTAAGTTGTGGCTTGTTTTTATTGTGTTTTTATAGTTTATTTACTGTGGTTTTATTGTTGTTTATAAGATACTTTTACCATGTGTTTACCACTGGAAACTCCTGCCTGCAAACCGACTTTCACTGATGGGAAACAGTTTGACGTGAGAGGAATCGAAACTGAACTTTACTGAGTTTCTAACAAATCACAGCGTGGATTTTCATCTCAGGTGAAGTAATGCTCATCGTGTAAAAACCTCACATTTCTCCTGTTAGGTGAGTTTTTGTGCAAATAAAACAGGAAGTGGAGCAGATTTAGTGTGAAAACAGCAGACAGACACAGTTAGAGACTAGCTGGTGAACATAGTGGAGCAAAGAGCCAGATATTTCCCCCAGAAGTTGGTGGAGACCAAAAACAGAGCTAAAAGAGGGAATACTGGTGACACAAACACGACTCCTAACAAATGATCATGTTGCTCTGTAACTGCTGGATGTGGAAATAAGCAACTGTTATATCAACTTAAAAGGTGATGATATGTTAATGCCGTGTTCACAGCTTGTTTCTGTTGCCCCCAAGTGGCCGAATAAATCCGTTATTGCAGGTTTAAAGGTCTGAACGTGGCCTTAAAATCTTAGTTTTCTTACAGTTTGTCTGATAAAATGAGATAATCCAACTTCTCTGGAGTGAAACCACACAATTCAGCATCTTCTCTATGTCCTTTTCCTCATATCAGTGCAGTAAATCACTTTATTCCACCTCATTTGACCCATGAAAAATGCTGAGAAAAGGAGAATGAACTCATTCAACTGGAAAACAAACATTCAGCACTCTAATGATGGCGTCTACTTTGTCTTTTTGCAGTTCTGTGTCAGATATCTCTGAGCCGATGAGTCACTCTGAGCTGTTGGAGATCTTGTTTTCATGACCTTCAGATTAGTCACTGTTTACAGGATTAGGCTGCAGAAGTTGACAGCTATATGGAGAAAAAAAAGGCACCATAATCCTTAAAGAAATACCAGTGGTATTAAATAACCGGGTGTGTTAATAACATATAAAAGATCAGATATTAAAATAGACATAATGCTTTATATTATAGTAGCCTGACACTGCTGAAGAGAAAATAGTTAAGACTGCATCCAAACTTATTAGTCACTCCCGCTTGTGTCTTTGTTTGGATGGAGTTTGGCTTTATTTGACTTCTGAAAGGACTGCTTTGTTTTAAGTTGTTCACAGGAAGTTCGCTCCCTGAGGCTATTCAGCTCCTGAATCATAAACCCGAAGGTAGCTGCTGTCTTTAGCTACGCTAGCAGCACGTAGTCCACCACTTTGGTCCAGACTGAAATATCTAAACAACTATTGGACAGATTTTCCAGCTTTTCTATTTTCTAGCACAGGGTCAAAATACTTTGGTTTATGCTCAAATACCTGATAATTAGCTAATGTTGTTACCATGCTAACACGCTAAACCAAGATGGTGGACATCGTTAACATTATACCTGCTCAACATCAGCATGTTAGCATGCTGCTGCTAGCAACACCACTATGTCACTTCTCTTGATACAGTACTGGAGACTTTAATAGCTCCTGTATAGTTTCTACTTTTATGTCTATTCTTATTTTATTTTATTTTATATACGTCTAATTATTTATTTTTTACTGCACTGCACTTTTTACTGTACTTATTTCTGTCCCCTCTGGGGAACAGTAAAGGCTTATCTTATCTTTTCTTATCTTATGTTAGCATTCTGACGTTAGCATTTAGCTCAAAGCACCACTGTGCCTAAGTACAGCCTCACAGTGGCTGTAGACTTTATTATACTTTATTATCTTCTCTGTCTTTATTTTGTTGTAATAATGTGCAGAGTCGAATGTGTGTTGGATGCACTGTGAGCTCACTAACATCTGCTCAACACAACTCATCTGATTGCAAATGTTTTGCTAAAATAAAACCATGGGACCATGTTCATGTCCTGACAGTAACAAAGATTTGACCACATCTCATGGTGTGCATGATCGCACATTGTTTTTCAACTGGTATAGCAGGTAAGGCTTGGATGGGATAGATTGTCGGTGCTAGACGTAATGTTTTTGAAATGTATGCATGTTTCTCGACCTCCTTTTATTCAAAGTCAAACATGTTCATGCTGGAGAGCGATTGTGGGGACAGGGACCGCTGACACCTCCCTCACTGAGCTACATCTGGATAAATTGAGCTGTAATCTGAATATATAAAAATGGTTCTTCTAGCATCCTTAGACTGAAGGTTTCTTCCACAAACTCTCATTGGAGTTTAAACGAGGTTAAACACCACATTCTTTTACAGCTTTCCTGATTTCCAAAGGCTTCTTGGTTGTAGAAAGCTCCTCTTTTTCAGTCAGTTGAACCCATGTCAAGAAAATGATTTAAGGAAACCCGTGATGATCTGCAGTACAGGATCAAGTGAAACCACCTTACTGACAGATTTGTTTGCTTGTTTCAGACTAAATAAAGATACGTTTTGTGTTTGCCCTCCCACGAAGACGACATATCGACTGTAGCCCTGCCAGTCGTTTCCTTCTCATGAAACCGTCTGGACCTCTGACCTAACAGCCTCCTACCCTGTACTTTAACCCGACAGCCTCAGAAAACCTCTGCTCCTATTTATACCGCACACTCACACAGCTGAACATTACCGCTCGTTAAAAAACCAGCTCTTGTGGCGCACTGCGAGCTTGTTAGCAATTTGTTTGGGGGAAGAGTTATCAGGCAGTAAGCTGCACATGAATTTGGATGCGCCTTTGATCTTCGTCGCATGCAAATCATAATCGCATGATATTCAAATCATCTCGTAATATCTTTATAATAAAGAGAGTCCAGTGTTGAAGGCATCAACGGTTTGTCTGTCTAACAGTTTGGTTCAGAGGATGTTTATGTTTCCCAGAGTGTTTGATGACCTCTAATGCCATAAATAAATCCACTTGCACTCAGTGTATATCTTAATCTAACAGGCTGATTGCCTTGATATTTACTGACTGTGTTCACTCTGATTTTTTTTCCTGTACTATCCAGGATTATTCCCAGGTTGAAAACCTTGTAAATTCTAATGTTCATGTGTTACTTTTAAAATCTAAAGATACCTACTTATTGGGTGATTTGACAACGGCACATTGTTTAAAGCAAAAGTAAGCAACATTTTGGGAAACACACAGATGAAAGGACTGACACGACTCTCTTATCTGTCCATTAAATGTACGGCTAGTTAGCTTAGCTTAGCATAAAGACTGGAAACAGGGGGAAACAGCTAGCCTAGCTCTGTCCAAGGTGACAAAATCCACCTGCTAGCGCCTCTAAAGCTCAGTAATAGCTCAGTACACTCTAATTAAAATTAAAAGAGCTGCACCAGTATGTTAATAGCGAATGGTTTCTGCTTTCCTTTTAAAAACATCTTCATTTTACTGTCTTTGGTAGAAGCAGGTGTTGCATTTTTCAACTGGTGGACGTCTCAGGTTGGAATGAAACTCCCCATTTGTACGTTGAGCCTCGTCTTCAGCCTCAACATCAGTCGGTTTGACTTTTACAAGTGGAGGTCAGAGCGCTTCAGAAGAGAAATGATTTGCCAGCAGCTCAGCCGTCCTCTCCTCCGGCCTCGGAGCTGTTTGAAGTGGGAATATTTTTCATGCCGTCTTGTCAGCAGCAACGTGCAGAGAGGGATCACAAATCAGGAGGAAAAAGATAAAATAAAAATATCCTACGATCTTCAGCTGCTCTGGAGACAAAGCTCATTTGTCACAGTGGAAGAATCCTTAGGAATACTTAAGTGATGTGATCATTTCGCAAATATGTGCTTGTATTACTGGCTGTATGTGCAAATAGAGGATACACAGACGACACAATCTTCAACTCTGTGGGGCTGTACGAGCTGAATGCCAACGTCAGCATATATCTATAGTTGTCGAGACATTTCACTGAAAATCAAAGATGCTAACCTCGTGGTGGCGCTAGTGGAAAAGTCAGAGGATCACCAAAGTCATTAGGAATTTTAAAAACTACATTTTATAGCAAGTCAATACACTAAACTGGTGGACAGATTGACCGTCTAAAGGAGACAAAATGTCGGACTTTAACACGCGGGACCGCTGTACGTTTCCTGTTTACAACCAAAAGTCAAAGTAGGTTTCTTTTAACCATGACCGCGGTGCTTCCCTAACCTTAAGCAAATGGTTATTATTGTAACCATGATGCCGAAGGTAATTTTTAACGTTTCCCCTAAAGCTAACCGCGCTGTTTTGTGTCTAAATCTAACTAAACCTTAACTATAGCGGTGTAAGATCAGAAAGTTGAAGAAAATGCTTGTTGTGTTGTTTAATTTGGTTTAATTTTTTATTTGGAGGACTTTGTTGCCCTGATTTCTCCTGCAAAGTGTGAGTCATCTTTTAGTGCCAAACCCACTGAGAATCAACACCCAAATCTGCAACTTCATCAATCAATCAATCAACTCCCACATAAAACAAACTTCAAGGACTGCCTTTTTTCAC
>LKNJ01000251.1:1435-78539 GCA_002120245.1 Maccullochella peelii
GAGAGAGAAAGAAAACTAAAAGAGTGAAGAAAAAGAGAATGAGGAAACAACATGAAGTGGCCATGGTGGAGGGGGTGGTGGTGGATATGAGGAAGGTGGGAGTAGAAATATTGTGAGTCTTTGGGATTTTCAGTATAGTTCAGTACCTTAAGTCCTATGACAAGAATGGACAGAGAAGGGGAAAAGAGGATGGAAGTGGACAACCAAAGGATCACAGACAGATTGAAAGAAGAGGAACAGGAAAGATGGAGAGGAAGAGGGATGAACAGCCTCATGTGGGTGGTGTTAGGAGTTTAGTCAATGTGACAGCATCTACTTCACAATACTGTACAGGTGAAAAAGGCAACTTCACAAACCTGCCCAGACAAAACATGCATGTCTCTTTAGAGCAAGTTAATGTAGACCTAATGTAAAGAAAGGAAAAATGAGAGAGACAGTAACTCCTTGTTGTCATGCGACCGTAACCTACGTTTTTCATTTGATGTAGCTACATGGCTATTTTGCATCAGCCATTTTGTGACCTTTCAAACTCATTTGGGGATGCAAAATGGCATCAAAACAAACACCCTGTGTAGGTTTTAAACCTGGTAAACAACCTCATCTCTCAACAGAAGCTCTTTTGAAATGCCTGCGCTGACCACTAAAAAAAAACACGAATAGCCCTCAACGTGAGTGTCTTGTCAAAGACTATTCAGACGTAACACTGGAGTCTTACATTTTCTGTGCAGCCTTATTTATCAATCCCTCTGAGAGAAACTAGGTTTCTACAGGGAGTGGGGGGTTCTGGTGGTGTTTGCTGCAGAGGTATGTGCTCTGCATGTGGGGATTCAGCTCTTGCCTGGTGTGTTTGCGTCCAAGCAGTAGCAGGCCTTCAGTGAACAGATCTTAAAGCCTAAAGCATCAACACTGGGACACGGACAATAACACCAGGCTACCCGGGTGACTCCATGCAGCTGAAAAAGAGAGTGAGTGGGGGTGGTGGGGCTGACAACTCAACTGGCCGTGCTCCAATCTGATTAAAAAGAAGGTGCGAGTGAGGGAGGAGAGGGGGAGAGGTGTAAGGGTGAAAGGGTGCTAGCAGAGTTTGGGTGCAGTCAGTAAATTCAAGGGACACATCAGGGAGCAAGGTGGCTATGGGCCAAAAACACCACAAGCCACGGAGAAGAAACTTCACCCCAAAACACTCAACATACACGCAAAGCTGCACGACAGCAGTGGGAAGCAAAAGCAGTGAATGTGCAATGTGAACGAAAATGCATTTAAATAGAAAAGAAACTTAGCGAGACATAAAACAGAAGCGAGATTTGTGATTTTTCTCGAGCCCTGACACACTTATTTTTATCTTTTAAAGACCTGGTATGAAAATAAAACGCTGTCGAAAAAGAAAAAAAAAGGCTACACTGAGAAGAGAACAAACCAATAAACAAGACATAATGAAACCCTCACGTCTGACTGAAAAACGGATGTGAGAGCAAATAATAAACATTGTAACCTGAAGGGAGAACATTTACATTGACCATTAACAGCGTTAATATGAAGAGCTTCATCAAAACTACAAAGGCATTTTTTTAACATCAGAGAAAAGATAAATTAATGTAATACACCTTTAGAGATCAACATCAGACATGCTAGGACAAAAGAAAGAAAAAAATGAAAGTAGGATTGATACAGAATAATTATATTCAATTATTTTCACTTTTAAATTTTTTTCTTTACAAATAACATACTGCTACAGTTAAAAGTAGTCAGCGACTAAAAACAGCTCCTTTGACAGAAGACAGATGCGATTAGTTTCCTCGCCTTTAGAGATCCTGTTTTTATTTTTTTTTATCTTTTTAAAATAATACACAAAATGTTTAAATACACGGAGATTTGCCATAAAATGAGAAATGCTTGGTTTTCATTCAAAAAAAAAAAAAAAAAAGAAGAAAGAAAAGGTCTTAATTACAATACTCTATGCAAAAGCTTTCCTTTATGCTATTTTTCCTTAATCAACTTGAAAACATTTTGTTGTTGTTTCTTGTTGTGTTTGAACAGGTTTGCTGTCATGGACTGTGTTTTTTCCACAGTCACCCACGATTTGTCGTTCTAATGATGGGAGGGCCGGCTTTTATGCATAAAACTCCTTGGTTGGGGCCTTCTGATAGGCTGCGCCGGAGGGTTTCCTCTCTCCCAGGTCGTAGCTGCCCTCATCCTTCTTCCTCATGCGGTAGACCAGGAGGAGGATGAGGAAGATGGCAAACAGGAAGCCAATCACGCCACCTGCAATAACAGCTGAGAGAGACAGAAAGGGAAGGTAACCATCAATGCTCAGAAAGTCAAATCAATGTCTATTGTGCGTCCTCATGGAGAATGGGGCCTTAAATGTGTCCTAAAGAAAGCACTTCTCATGAACTGAGCCGCCTGCTTTTAGTCCAAGACGAATTGTGCCTTCTATCTTGTGCAACCAATTACGACACACAGTTAATTTTAGCAACTGTATCTGCTATAACACATTTCAATACTAATGCAATTCCCCAGAATATATAGACTAGACTGACCCTAAAGAGACAGAGGCAGAAATATTGAAGGTTAAATTTTATGTAAAGGACACATTGTAAACCAATAGGCTAACATCAAGGGAATTTAAAATGAAATCATCCCCCCCCCCCCAGCTTTGACCCCGACTCTCCTCACTAATGCTCCTAACTCGTCACATGGGCTTATTTCACTCTCCTTCCCAATTATGTCTGTATGAGGTTCTTTATAGCTTCCTAATCTGTTTAAGGTCTCTCCTGGTGCTACAATCTACCCTCTGCTCCAATTTAGGTGTCCACATGTCGACTGGCCCCCATGGCCCCATGGGTAAAGATCATGGCACACACCCAGCTGCCGAGCTCCAAGAAGCAGTAACGCAATGCAGAACGAATAAATTAAAATTAGATTATGGGCAATAATTTTTATAGAAGTCATACGGGAGATGAAGAGTAATGGTTATAATCTAGAAGAAGGGTAAACAGAGGTAGAGAATTTTTTTCTGCCACAATCCAAGAACAAAATGCAAAAGATGAAATGAGACTATGTAACGATGTGAGCTGAGTTCCCGTCTAACTGAGGCTGTCCTGATTTATCCTTGTTGATGTTGTTTCTGCATATTGCCAAGACCAGATGGATATCACAACAAAGTAAAAGTGAGGTGGCAATCAATGTTTGCATCAGACACGCAAGGAAAGAGAGAATCACTGTGCATCAGAGAGCACAGTGATTTTGAGTCAGATAATTTGCTTTCCACCCTCTTTCATGTATTCAAAGCGAGCAACACACATTTGAAACACCCACAATGCTGTGAACTCTACAAGGTCCCACAGAGGGACGCAGGTTATTTAAAGTCATTATTTTGAGAAGTGGATCAGGTGGGAGATATTAGGGAAAATATTTCCGCGATTTCCAAGACTTAGCTGTTTACCAGAAATATGATGACATGTTGTAACATAAGAATTTCAGAAACATTAGACTGCATACTAAATAAACATTTATTGGTGGACCATCAAACTGAAAGGCTACTTTCATCATGGGCTGATATAATAAAGGAATAGTTCCACATTTTGCGAAATACACTTTCTTGTTGAGAGCTAGATGAGAAGATTTATACCACTCTTGGTTAGCTTAGCTTAGCATAAAGACTGGACATAGGGGGAAACAGCTAGCCCGGCTCTGTCCAAAAGTAACATAATCTGCCTAGCAGCACCTCTAAAATCCACTAATCAACATGTTATACCTCAGTTGTTTAATCTGTACATAAACCAAAGTGGTTTTACAGGGGTTTATGTGTCGGAAGGCCAGATACAGTGACTTCCTGGAGTATTAACTAGTAACATATTTTACACTTCTCTGTCCAGTCTTTGTGCTAATCTAAGCTAACCAGCTGCTGGCGGTAGCTTCATATATACCATACAGACTGTGTGGTATCAATATTCTCTTCTAACTCTTGGCAAGAAAGCTAATAAGCAAAATTATATATTATATTTCCCAAAACGTGGAACTATTCCTTTAAATTAGCCCTCATCATATCTGCGCTCAGCTTCACAGGAAACATATCTCAGCATTGTCTCTGATGGAAAATCTGCTATACTGTCTAAATATTAAAAAAAAAAGAGAAATAAGAGGTGGTTTGTTGTCTGTTGCAGCTTATGACACATACCTGCCAACACCTCTGTCCTCTGGAAGAGGTTTTCAGTGCGGACCTCAATGGCCTCCTGGGGTGAGCCGGGGGCACTAGTCGTACTAGTCATCTGGTTCCTCTGCATGTCCTCTGTAACTGGCACTGGTGCCTGCATGAGAAGAAAGACAGGAGGGGGAAGAAGAGAGAGTAAGGCTGCTTTATTGACAGCTGACTTTCACATTCTGTCCTCCAATATTCCTTGCCTGTATGTTTCGGGGACTTGGGTTAATTTAGGTGTTCTGGCATAATCCCTAAATTCCTCCCTGGTACAATCATGACTGTTAATTAAGTAATAGCTTGACATTTTGGGATATATGCTTAGTCGTTTTCTTGCTGAGAGTTAAATGAGACTGATATCACTCTCAGTTTCTCTGTCTGTTTAATAGGAAATTCCAGCCAGCAGCCAGTTAGCTTAGCATAAAGACTGGAAACGGGGAAAACCACTAGACTGGCTCAGTCCAAAGGTAACAAAACCTGCCTACCAGCACCTCTAAAGTTCATAAGTTAAGGCATTATATCTCCTTTGTTTAATCTTTACAAAAATGACAATTTATGGTTTTGTGCGGGAGTATATAATGTGTTAATTAGTCATCTTTAGAGGTGCTGGTAGGTGGATTTTGTTACCTTTTGACAGAGCCAGGCTAGCTGTTTCCCCGTTTCCAGTCTTCATGCTCAACTAAGCTAACTGGCTGCTGGTTCTAGCTTCATATTCAATGTACAGACATGCGACAGGTATCAATCTTCTAATCAAACTCCTGGCAAAAATGTAAATAAGTGTATTTCCTAAATACTTAACTATTCCTCCAACGAAAAAGTGAGGATTTCACTGGTCCACTTAGCAAGAAAGTCTAGTCAAAGGAGCAGAACAGGGACCAAAATGGAACCTGTCCAGTGAAATCTATAGAGGCAGGCCAGAGAAGAAAATGGAACAAATCCAGATTGCCCAAAAAGATTAGTGCAAGGCTAAAGAAAAGTAGGCAATGAAAACAACGCCAGTGACCCTGAGGTTTTTCCCGGGAGTCTAGGAAAAAACCAAAGTATCTGGAATGGATCCGGGCTCATGTATCCTATGCTTTTTCCATTAACACTAGAGAAGGGTGCAAAGAACCAAAATGGAACTGAGCCAGTACATTTGGCTAAGGGAGTAGTGACAGAGGCAAGAGGGGGAAAAAATGGAACAGGGCCAGGTAGGCTTGGCTTAGGGGGTTGAGACCTTGACGACTAATCCCAAACAGATGTAGTATCCAGTACAGTACTGAAAGAGTGCAACACAGAAGTGAGATCTAGGATGGTTCCAGAATGGTTCCAGAATATGTGATTATATCCCAGAGAGATGTAATCCTCCATAATTTGCAATGGAGCGAAAACATTGAGAATTGATGTGAGCACTTGATCTTTATCCTGAAAGCAACCTCATGGCCCCTGGTATTACAGGGGATTTGATGACATACTGGGTCAGCTTAAGACATACTGAGGTACTGTGTAGCTCTCTGTTGAGTCAGGATAGTTACAAATGAGTCACCATGATTATAAATGACTTTAAGTTGCATAATGTCATAATATAATATATTTTTATAACATATATTGCGTGTATTTCCCAAAATGCCAAACTATTGCTTCGATTTCAAACAGTCAAAACTTTCTGTCATCTCTTGTCCAAATCTTCAGCCATCCGATTACCAAATCTGGTTAAACCAACAAACAAACTTTTCTTTGGTGTCCTTTCTATGTCATTGTAGTGTTTTTAAAGTACTTCTCACTAGAGCCTGACTGATAAATAGGTCGATATTAGCTCATTGCAGATATTTCAGTATCGACGTGTATGTACAGAAATGCCAAAGATATGTTTTGAAACTGTGTCACCATTACGTAGTTTGTCCACCAGATAGTAGTGACAAGTTTGTTTTCAACTGTAAAATGTCACAATTTAAAAAAAAAAAAAAAAGGGAACTTCATCAAAAATCTTTATGTTATGAGTTGTTCCAAGAGCCTGTGTATCGGCCCATATATCATTATCAGATTTTTTTTAAAACTCTCAAATATCAAAATCAGCCTCAATCCTGTATTAGTATTAAAGGGTTATACTTCTTACCTCTGTTCTGAGTGGTTTCCTGGGTGTGCTGTCCCTGGTCTTTTCTCTGACCGTGGCTGTCTCCACCCTGGGGGTGAAATCTTTGGTGGAGTCCTGGGTGGGTTCTGCTGCCTTGGGCTCGATATAAACCATACTGACAGTCACTGCTTCCTCCACCACTTCTTCACCTCCACCTGGGATAAAGAGGGTGACAGGTGAATAATGTCTCTCCATTAAAGGGCAGGGTGTAAAATGGCTAAAATGTTTGCTCGGGAAATATAGTAGTACAGCAGATGTGTAGGGATAATACTTCACTGCTTCAGAAATGCTGTGAGAAATGTAAATATTATGTTGTGTGTATGTGCAAATAGGTAAAATATGGGCATGCATGTTATCAATGTTTTATGCCCACAGTCATATAGTTTGTCTTACTTAACTTCACACTCTGTGGATTTAATTTTTATGTATTATTTACAACTTGAATCTCAGAATACAGAGTGGCAGAGAAGAGTAATAGGGCATACTGTATATACAGTATTGGAAGGGCTATTGATCACAGTCCTGGCTCATTTCACCTAGCATGACCTTCTCTCACTGCAGTTATATAACTCTCTCAGAAAGAATGACAAAGGAATGAACATTGTAAAAGGTGCTTAAAGCAAGTAGAGCAGAGGAGCTAATAAAAAAAGACAAGTAAAATGTGCACACTTGCCCACGGCAGTCTGGGTGACAAGGCAATCTCAATTGAAATCGAGTGAGAGAAAGGGAGGCGGCGAAAGAAAGAATAGATCAAGAGAGGAAGAGAAAGGAGAGAGAGGAGGGAGGACGTGATGGCACAACTTTAGTCTGCCGGTAAAAGACAGAAAAACTTAGTGTTCATAAAATTTACCTGCAGCAGACTTAAAAATGAATGTAATCGCGCCTCTGGGTAATTGTCTGCTGAGATTGCAAGTGTGTGTGTGTCTTCACCCAAGTCTGTGATTGTATGTGTGTGTGTGTGTGTGTGTGTGTGTGTGTGTGTGTGTGTGTGTGTGTGTGTGTGTGTAAATCTGCCTTACCTGAGCCAGAACCTGAGTTAAAGTCATCATCATCTTCAGGGTAATAACCTCCTGAGCCTGTGTCATCCAGGTACAAGTCATCAGCCTGAGAGGAAGTCTTGGCTGCTTCTGCTATCTGCAAAAAAACAAGATAACAAGGTGTTGAGGACGCATGTCAGTTTTAATCTCTATTTATAGAAGTCCATGAGAAAGTTTTCATTCTGCACCACATCACAGCAACAAAGAAAAGACTTTCAATTGTTTCCACACACCACGCATTCACTGTGCCAGTATTCTACCACCGACAGCTAAATCAGAAAGTCTAGTGGCTAAGTTTTTCTTAATCACGACCTCTTTGCTTTGAGAACAATACTTCAGTTGGTGATTATTTCTTTAATTGGCAAACATAAAATCCTCTTGGGTAGCAACTCAATGACTATATGAAATTTCAAGGCAATGCATCCACTAATTGTTGAGATATTTCAGTCTGGATCAAAGCTGTGGACAGACCGACAGATCAACATTACCATCCCTAGAGCCACGCTGCTAGAATGGCTAAAAACAAGTCCCCATTTTGACTTAAATGAAGCACACAGGTGACTGTCCAATCAGAACGTGTAGCCCCTCCCACAGCATCGTTGTCTAGACAACAAGCCTCAGTGGTGGGAATGTTTGTGTTCCGGCTTAATGGAGTGATTGGCTGAAAAAACCACAGTGCCTGTTTGTTTAAAAAGCACCTACTCACATGATGTGTAAGTTATATAGATATAAGACATAGATATAAGCTAAGAAATTTGAGTTTTCACTCTAAGTGACATACAGAGCCAGATGTATGTTGGACACTTAAATATTACAGCCGTTATAGTCTGTGAATGGTGCACGTAACTCTTTATGTGTTGTGTTGAGTGTGTGTGACTGGAATAGCTATAAACACATCCATGGCAACATCCATTCAAGTCCTATTCACCAATCTGTGGTCAGCTGTACTTTCTCTTCTATACTGATAGTCCTGCTTTAGAAAATAAGAGTACAAAAGAGAGTCCCCACAATATATCATCCCTCTGTGTGTGTGTGTGTGTGTGTGTGTGTGTGTGTGTGTGTGTGTGTGTGTGTGTGTGTGTGTGTGTGTGTGTGGGGTTGCTACAGTTCCAGGTCTGCTCTGAGAATGTTGTGCTGATAAACCCGGGGCTGAATGAAGTTGAAATAGAGGAAATAATCAATTGGCTTGGCAGGAAATAAGTGTTTTTTTTGTTAATGGCAAAGAATAGGCATGCTGTGAGAAAGCAAAGGAAGTGGGCAGAGAGAAATCATCTAATTAACGCCCGTTTTAGACATTCTTTGTTTGGACAGGGTTTGTAGGGCTGCAACTAACGATTGTTTTCATTATCGAATAGTCTGTCATTTAATTTTTTCAATTAATAGTCAGTAAGTAATGTAAACTGTTATGTGGGTTTCAGCTTATGTTTTATATATTTTTATTATATGTTTTATGTATTGTATCATGTTTGTATCTTATGTCCAAGTGTATGTCTTCTGGCTGCAATTTCCCCATGGGCCCAATAAAGTTAAGGTTGAAGTTAAAAAAGGTCAGAAAACCTAATAAAAATTCCTGTCACAATCAGGGATCAAAGTAGCATCTTCAGGTCGCTTGTTTTGTCTGACCAGCGGTCCAAAACCCAAATATATTCAAAATATAGTGATATAAAAGACATAAAAGCAGCAAATCCTCACATTTAAGAAGCTGGAACCAGCACTTTTTTGGGGGAGGTGGGGGGTGGGGGGTGGGGGGATTTTGCCAGATAAATTATTTTAATAATGAATTGATTATCCAAGTTGTTGAAGATCACTTTTCTGTTCAATTGATTGATGAACCAAACAGAGAAAATGTATTCTTTCAGTTACATCCCATGCTGCATCTCAGCATTCCCAATTACACTCAGTGCTCTGATGTGAATGTGTTCAGAAGTGCTTTTGAGTCATTGTATATGCATATGTGTGTTTGTGTGGAGTCATGAAAGAGAGGCACTCTCCATAACAAAGGAGCAGGGGGTACACACGGCTTACAACAGTGTGAAAGAAAAAAAGACAGACAGAGGCGAGATGAAACAAAACAATGCGTATCTCCATCTCTCCTCTCTCAACTGGCTCTGACTTTTGGAAGAAAGGCCTTTCACCGCTGAGCCGCCTGATCAAAGAGAGAATTTGTTCAAAGCAACTTTATCTTAACCTTCCTTGCCCTCTTCTCCTCCAAACACAAACCTCCCCCCACTCTACTGCAACAGCCTGGCAAACCAATTCATCGGTCCATGCAGTCCGCAGGTCTTTATGCATTGGCGATATGAGCACAATGAACCAAAAGGGGTAGGAAGGCCACAGATCAAATGGTGACAAAGGGCACTAATGAGATAGAGGCCACACACACATGCATGCATGAGTGGACATGTTTTACAAATGTATGCAAGCATTCATTGATTATACATACACACACATTAGAGTGAGCAATTGAGCATATAACATGACCCCACAGACAAGCATGGGAACTTGTGAAGAAATGAATAAAGAGCTAAAGTATTAGCAATGAAGCTTAAACTCCCCCTGGGCTTATTAAACATAGATTTCAAAGACATTATAATTATAATGCAAACACTTTCACCTGACTTGTTAAATGAATAAATGGGTGAATAATATAGTGACGCACAAGGAGGTAGCTAATTATAGTTTTCTTTTTCGTTTCTTTCTTTTTTAACCAAGACGCCCTTAAGATACAATATAAGGGCCATGACTAACAATTCATTTCATTATAGATTAATCTAGTGATTGTTTTCTTGTCTTGTCTTGTTCAGTTCAAAACCCAAAGATATTCAGTTTGCCATCATAGAAGACTAAGAAAACCAGAAAATATTCACATTATAGAACCTGTAACCAGTGATTCTTGTTTACAAAAGACGATTTAAAATCAATCAAAATAGTTAGATTAATCAGCTCTGTACAATATTTCTTATACAGTATGTATGTATGTATGTATGTATGTGTACAATGTCACTTTTGATCTATTCAAGTGCATTGTATTTATGTTTATACTGGGTTTATGGCATTCATTGTCTTAGTACCTGCACAATGACAATAAAGTTGAATCTAAAAATTACAATCAGGCTACATTGAACTCTAGTAAAAAGCACAACTCTCTGAGGCAGGCAAGAAAACTTCTCAACCGAAAGAAAAATGGGAAAAACTTTCAAAAACATCACACAAAAAACACCTTGTATCTATTGGGCAGCAAGACAAAAAGCAGGTCAGTGATACTAAACATGGAAAATATGGAATGATATTTGCTGAGAATGAGATAAATATGAAGGTACAGATAGCAGCTGGTTAGCTTAAGTTAGCATAAAGACCGGGAACATTGTTATTTCCCAAAATGTCAAACTTTTCATTTAACAATGACAGTAAGGCCAAATCCAACCAAGTGCACTCAGGTACACAAGTGTACAGAGGCCCTGTTGATTTCAGACTTGCAGGTACACAATGACTCCTCTGTAATCTTCATGTTTTAACAGTTTGAACAAAGTGTTTATGGATTAGAGAGGTTCAACTGTACAAGCCATGCTGCAACACCAAAACAGTATAGATCTGAGAGAAATGGTCTGTTTGACCTCGATAAACTTCAGACTTTATCTGAAAATGCAGGGCCACGAACAAACTAGTAAGCACTGTGTCCACAATATAAACTTGATAAAATTGACATTATCACTAACACACATGCGTGTGCACAGACACAGCAGCCCCGATAAAATTTGCTCTCTTTATCAATCCAGTGACATTTACAGGTAGTCTCTGCTTCTAGCCCTTATCACAGACTCTGAGCTGAACCAGACATCAATCCGCCGACAAGTAAGGCAGAGTGGACACAGAAAAACCAGTTAGTTGACAGATACAGCCAGTTAGCTGAGAAAAGTCCCACTTTTTATACGGTTGCTGTGCTATGGCATGGCTGCTCCGGTCTAAGGAGTAATTATTTGGAAAAACCCTGCAGTGTTACTTGTAGAATAGATTCAGGGCAGAAAAAGCTTGTAAAATGGATCCAGTTGGAAATATCAAATTGAGCAACTTATCATTTCTTTTTGGCTATGAATGTCAGGTCTCCCATGATGGAGAACAATTTCTGAGTCCCATCCATTATACAGCAAAAGTCTACTGACTCATCCCTCCTTAGAAACCAAAACTGTGCTCTTTTCCTACCTATCTATGTCCTCATTCACTAAATCTGAAAGTGAATGTGATATTAAAGTTTTGTGAACCTGTGAAAATATAAACTTTATGACCTGCAGTAATTTAGTATTGAATCTTAAGTACTAAACCATTTTATAGCAGCCAACAATCAATGTTCAACTATTGTAGTGAAGGGATCCTTATCAAAGCTTTTGTGAAGGCTTACTGAGTTGCTGTATTGATACTAAGCCTAACAATTGTTGTATATAGTTGATGAGGAGGACATGCTGTTGAGTCTGTAAGTACAGTATGTTATAATTACACAATCATATGCTCTAGAAAGCGAGGTGGCTCTCCTCTGTGTGTTTGCATATAAACCAAACTTTTCCAGTGAAACAACTACATGGAAATCAACAATAATCCACAGCGATTGTAAATAACTAACCTTTGGTGCCCGTTTTAAATTTGCCTCTGTGTTAAATCATCTAAAAACAACACTGCAGAGTAAAAGAGGCTAACAATAATTCACTATGACAACCAGTTTCAAATTCTGAGAATTACACGCATCAAAGACACACTCAGTCGCATTCAGTTGGCTTAAACTTTCCACTAGTCCTGCTTTGACAAGTGTCATTCCTCGAGCTCAAGCCATACACCCTGCAGTGGGCTAAAAAAAACACCTTCAGAAAGACAAGGCCTTGGAGCACTGTAGTGTAGGAGAGAGAGGAGGAGACAAACATCAACGCTCCTGACTACCAAGTCAGTGGGCAGGACAGTATACACAAAGGTACACATTCTCAAAGTGTCGCCTCTGTGTGCAGCAACACAAACACACACAGAGAACGTTTTTAGTTCTCTCAAGGGAACGTCAAAAAAGTTTAACCCTGCTCGTTGTTTCCACAATGCAACACAATGTCATCCATCAAGGTTGCTGCGTCGTCCAACTAAACTGGTAGATCACATTGTAATGACAATGTCGTATTTCTACCGTTTACCTGGCAATCGTCACAATGAAACATAAAATCATTATGACCTTGATATCTTTCCAGAGTTGTAAAATCTTGTTTCATAGTATTACAAACAGTTGTGCAGTGTTTTTTGTGTCTGATAAACATTCAAACTCATGGATCTACTAATCAAACTGAACTTTCTGGATCATATTTCATGGTGTCACCAGTACCAGAAACAACATGCCTTCGGCTTGAATGCCCTGCTTAAACAGTCACATTACTGATCTTTTCAACCTTAAGACGAGATGATGTAACTTTTGAAAGAAGAAATAACACAATATTCCTCTTACAAATGAAAAGTACCTTTACAAACCTTTACTCAATTCAATTCACTCAGTGGTTTTGCTGCTACAGCGTTACTTGGTCTGGTATGACCAGTAGCTTATGGTGGGTCATGTTAGCAAACTTTAGACAGATACTGCTGTTTAACTGACATTATAAAGTCAGTTCTCTGATTTAATGACTTTTCTCTTCTGGTGCAACTGTTACACTATATCTTAGCATTTGCTATTATTCTCTAATTGTCACTTGTGGCCACAGACAGAGCAAAAGTTACCAAGACTTGATTTAAAACAGTTAAGTCCACATTGATTTATCTGACTAATCGATTTTTCTGATAATCAATTTGACCCCCTACATCATCAAAACATATTTCAGAGACCAAACCTTAGAGTTTCTGACTCTTATATGATTTTATTCTTGCACAAAACACACACAGACACACAAAAAGAGCCTCATTTGGACACCTTAATAAGCAGAACCTACATAGTCTGACCAAGCTTAGAGACAGTGAAAAGGGAGAGATGGAGGGACCGACAAGGAAAGAGCAAATGACAGCGAGCAAGAAGGAGGGCAAGCTGTCATAATGAGCTAGTAGCTAGCAATGTATGCCCTCTATTAGATGTGAGAAGAGCTGCTGTTACTGTCCATCTCTGCCTGCAAATGAACTAATAAGACAGCGGGAGGGCAGCTTGCACACTAGCCGTGTTTCCATGTAATTGTCAAGCAAATTTTAAGCAAACTTTTGAATTGTCGCAAAAACAAAATGTGAATTAGGCACGATTCCATCAACTGGTTTGTGGCAAATAAACTAAGCTTGTTGCACAATGTAGTTTCATCAGAATTTCGCCATGTTGGCCTGTAATGCACCAGTAAACAGAGTAGAAAAGAGGTGAAAAAAGAAGTAGAGGTTGTGAACTGGAAAATGGAAAGTCGCTTTGGCCATCTAACCCATCTACAGGAGAAAAATGGATAGAGGTCCTCTGGCATCAAAATGCAACTACTGTCTGTCTATGTGTCTGTCTGTCTGTGTCTGTCTGTCACTCTGTTTGACCTGTAGACCTGGAGAAGACATGAAGAGCTACAGACCAAGATTGGACAAAACATAGATGACAGAGAAGAGGCAGAGAAGGAGGGACTGAGGAGAGGAGAGTGTGGGATAACAGAGAGAGTGGGGGTGGACAAAAAGGGTGAGAGAATGATAAGAGAGAGAGGGAAGAAGGGGGAAATAACCCACTGCTGCAGACAATCCTGTAGCCTGGAGGTTGCTCTGCTAAAAGCCTGTCAAAATCACCATGTCCAAGCCTAGCGGGGCTTGAAAAACACTGGGTCTGTATGTGCTTACAGTATGTGTGTAATATTTGCAATTCTCCCTCTTTTCTATAAGAGATGGATGAAGGGGATAAGGGAATACATATGGAGGTTATGTGAACTATCCCTGGGCTCCTGACTTCCTACTGTTGACACACCGCTCTCACTTCTAACACAACAAATATTAGCTGAACTCCAAGTCAGGCCGGGGAAAATGGTGTTCTTCAATGGAATGCAGACACACACACACACATACTTGAACATCTGCATGTCCATAAAAGCACCCGTGGGACACACATATGTGCCAACACAGACACGCACACGAACCCCTTATCCAGATCTCACATCTCAAAGGCGTGAGAAGAATACACAGACACACATCATAACACCGACTTCAGAGAGAGGAAAAAGGGCAAAACAAGTGCACAGGAGCTGGCAGACAGACAGCGTCTCAGATCCTCCTTCGTTGGTCTGCTGCTGTCTCTGGTTGTTAACTATTTCTTTAAGTCTACCTCAGAACTACAAGGAGCTTAGAAAGAACCACAGCAGAGGAAAACAACATCCCTCTGTGCTTTCCAAGGATGGTTACTTACTGTATATAAGGCATTGTTCTTCACAACAGCCCCTTCAACGTTTTGGGAGTTACGCTTATTCGCCTTCCTGTCGAGAGTTAGATGAGAAGATCAATACCACTCTAATATCTGTCCGTTAAATGTGATGCTACAGCCAGCAGTAGGTTAGCTTAGCTTAGCATGAAGACTGAAAGCAAGGGGAGACAGCTAGCCTGGCTCTGTCCAAGGGTTATAAAAATCCACCTATCAGCACCTCCAAAGCTCACTAATAACACGTTACATCTTGTTTGTTGGAAACGCTTTACCTACGGTATTTAGCATTTATAAGTAGTACATAAACATAAACATTTAATACATGGTTTATAACACTAATGTAGTTATACGCAGATATACGTTTATGTTTTTGTTAACAACTACAACTCCTCCTGTGGAGACTGGTGGATAAACAGATAATGAATGACAATATAGTAAAACACAGTAATGATATAACATATATAAATAAGTTATAATTGTAGATAAATAGTGTACATATGCCCTTATACCTGCTTACATCTACCTTATAGTGTATTATAAATCAATTATGAAATGTTTACATAGCGCTGATGCTAAACGCTAAATAGGGCGGCTTAAAGTGTAAAAATGACAAGTTGCGGTTTTACAGGAGGTTATCTGCCGGACTATTTCTTTGCCCCTGGTCCCGGTCTTTATGTTATGCTAAGCTCTCTACGCAGTCGCTTAAAAGCCAATAAGAGTATTTCCCACAGTGCCTAACTAAATGTGCTGCTTTTCTCCATTTAATATCACTGTGAAATGAACATCTTTGTGTTTTAGACTGTTTATCAGACAAAACAAGCAATTTGAAGATGTTACTTTGACTAAATTATTGATAATCAACACGAAACACGTCTTTTATGGTGGCACGCTTGAGGCTCTCTTTGCCTCTCTATTTGTTCAGGTGTCTTAACTTTCATAATACCATGGATCTTCATATGAATACTGCGATAGCCTTACTCTGTGGAGTGTATTGTCTGCTTTGTTCTGTTCTGTGAAAGAAATCAGTTTCCATTATCACAACCAGGCAACCAAATATCTGCATCTATAAGAGAACTCAATAATATGCGATGGGGAGGGCGTTGTGTGTGTGTGTGTGTCAGAGAGAGAGAGAGACAGAGAAAGAGCCTCTTAATCTCTAATTAACAAAGTAAAGGTGGCAGATTGGCCTGCTGGCTTTCACTTTATCTGTTCTACTTGGCCTGCCACAGATCCATACACAAGGTCAATACAGCAACACAGTCTAGGAAGCAGCAGCTGTCCTCTGCCCTGTTTCACTCTGCTTTCAACAAACCAAACTACCTCCACAAGCCCACTCCCTTCTTCTTGACCTGAACTTTATCACTGCACAATAGACAGGACACTCAAAAACAGTAGAAAACAGGAGGAACAAGAAGAAGAAAAGGGACAGAGAAAGAGGTATAGTGTAGCAAAGTGGAGATATAGTGGGCCAGCTGTTGGTTCGGAACATATTTCTGCGTTTCCATTTAATTTTTTTCTTTTAATAATATCATGTTCCTCAACACAGAAACATGAGAGTCTCTCAGATAATGTACTGATCCTTTAGGCTTATGTTATTGCCACAGTTTTAATTATTTCAACTTAGTTTCCAAGATATCCTGTTTGTTATGATGGCATCACTGTAATACCAATGAGCCTCTGTCACTGCTGCTATGGAGAAAAAGCCACAGCTGCTGAATTCATCCAAAGTTGAACTAGAATCAGAAAGTTAATTAATTTCAACTGCAGATTGTATTATGGGTTTTCTTATGAGCATAATTTTGAGGTTTCCCCTGCCGTTAGCAGCACACAGCTCTATAATTGGATGTTTGTCAGAGAGCCAGATATTTCCTAATGTAGTTTGTTCACCTTTTGTGATGAATTTAATGCCCACCCAAGTTGTAGAAGTGCTGCAACTGTGAGTCGTGTAACATTGCCTATCGGGAAAGTGAATGGGTGCCCCAAAATAGTTAAAAATCTTGTTCATATCCTGTATTGACAACATCAGGTGACTGCAGTTGGAGCACTTTCAAGGCTATGAAGAAAATATTTGGTCCTTTGATAAAAGACAGATATAAGATATAAGACAGAAGTCAAGTACAGTAGCTACAACTTCGACGAACCATTTAGCATAAGAAATATTCTGCAACCAGCAGTTGGTTTCACATTCTGTTGCTAGTAGCAACCACTATTGACGTAACAGTTCCCCAACAGTTTAACTGACATTGTTATGTACATTTTTATCTTCTCCCCAAATGCCCTTGTCAAAGCATTATATGCAGGTACTTGTTTTATAATACTTGTTAATAAAATTTTTCTGTATTCAATCTAATGCTTACCAAGCTAGCCATTATACTAGCTGTCTGAGACTAATGTGCTGCGAACACAAGCAACTGTTAAATTACTGTTGGGCTAACTGCACTCTATGTATTTTACTTAACCTAACTGCTGTCTTCAACCTTTATTGTAATGTAATTGTGTTGAGCTCGCTGCATAGCTAGCACCTACACTCATAATGAGGGCATCCAATCAACAAGGTAAAAATTAGGCAAGATTACGTTCTGTAGACATCTGATAATACATTCAGCAGGAGTTGGGTTAATGTTAAATAATCTAGCAACTATGGTGCGGTATTTTGTTGCTACAGCTCTGATTTAGCGTCTTCTGGATGGTTTCTTCACTGGATGAGGCTCATTAGTATGACATTTAGAGCGATCTACCATACCAAAGTGACAAAAAAACAAAAACAAACATTTTCTGAGATGAGCTAATAAAAATTGATGGGCATGACATAAAAATATAGTGGCGATAAATTATCCTGCAGAACAGTGTTTTTATGTTGAGGATATCATTTGGAGAAAAACTTCAAAAGAGATTTTAAATTGGTGAAAAAAAACAAAAACTGCCCACTTTGCAACTCCACTGTGACTGAGGAGGAGAGGAAGGGAACCAGAGCCTCCCTAATGTCTGGACAGTAGGAGAGGAGTGACAGAAAAAGATGAGTGCGGGAGGGTTTGATGCCTATATAGGGCGACAAATTGGCTTCCCTGAATTCATGCAGCATTGGCCATCAACAGAGCAGACAGCTGCTGCCTTCATGGAAGAAGTATGAATAACAGCTGGATCCGTGAATGTGTTGTTATTAGAGACAGAAAAAAAACAGGACAGGAGGAGTTGGTGACATCCAAACATTCAATTTGTCCCACCAACACCTGCTGATAACTGAACAAACTGGCGGTGAGATAGACAGAAAAAAGATCTCTGTGTGTCATGTATGTGGGCGGTGAGCATTGTTTAGAAAATGTAAATAGGGAGAACAGGAAGTAACAGCCACCTACGGGACTGTAGGAGAGGATCTCCAAACTGTAACTCTAACAGGCCAAAAAAGGTTAGTGTGTGTGTGTGTGTGTGTGTGTGTGCCTGCCTTTGTGCTCTTTGAACCCACTCTAACTTTTATTGCCCTCCCAGGGATCATAATAAGGAACTAATTGATAGTCTTTGAGCCGTGGGCTGAGTAGAGGGGGAGTTCCTGCAGGAAGTCAACACAAATCAAACTCTCTCTGAGCCCTTAAGGTCTGGAGCTACTCCAGCTGACTTGTGTTGGGTAATAGTCATTGTGTGCATGTGTGTGTGTGTGTGTGTGTGTGTGTGTGGGTGGGAGAGAGAGACAGACAGAGAGCAGAGAGAGGAAATGCGAAAGAGAGATAAAGAGAGATAGTCTGGAGCTGACATTTACTGTCTACTTCTCTAGATGTAGCTTCCTCACCTAACCACACAAGATTCCACTTTTGACCTAGCAAATGAAGGACGTTCAAATAATGCATTTCAGCTATACGAGATACATGTCAATAGACTACCTATTTTACATGTAAACCTGTAAATAGCTTACTCCTCTCTGGTGTGTATAAAACGTTTAATGACTCACAGATTTAGATCACGTTGCCTCTGTAGGTTAAAGGCCCCCACCTTTCAACAACCTGAGCACAAGCTGAGCATGTGGGTGCGTTCGGCTCAGATTCATATCGTCTCCTATTCCAAAACAAACGGCTGTCTGACATAGAAAGACATACGCCACATTCCACACAGGACTCAAGCCCCTCCATAACGGGGTTGGCAGGAGCAGCAGCAGGGGTTGGCAGCTCAGACTTCCAGGGGTGTCTGCACCATATTCTGCTGTGTGCAACTTGTGTCCTTCCTAAAACTGAAGGCGGACCACTATTAGAGATGTGCACAATTAAAAAGTCTAATAATATTCTATATTTACTGTCAGCAAATCCCATGAAAAGACCAAAACCAACAGTGAATTGATCTTACAAACAGGTAGTGCCTGTGTAGCCAAAGCCTGTTATATATTCCTCTGTACCACAGAGCTCCATTGTTGACCAAAAACTATTACAAACACACCAGTGAACCACACAGTTGCACTGGCTGACTTGTTCCTTCATTACAATAATCATGGACTCTGTAGTTTATTTTGAGTCAGTCCCATTTACACCATCCTGCTACCGTAAATACTCACAAGCACACCAAATGTGTTTTTACCCGCAGCTGAAAACAGTCCCCAACAAAAACACTGTTTACTCCTGTTTGCTAACAACTACAGTGTCCAGCTGGAAAGCCTTTTTAAAAAATAAAAGTATATATTCTTGAGTTTTGAAAAGGTTTAGAGTATGAATTAATGAATAAATAGATTAACGTATTAACATTCTTTTGGCTAAAAGAAGGCTTGCTCAGCCTCATTCAGACATCCATCAGAAACAGTGAAATGTGTGCTTCCTGTAGTTATCCTCTTTTACTTCCTGTCAAATGCAAGTCCAATAATAACTTGTGTTTTAGCCCGTAGTTTCGTCTGCCAACTCCTGAGGAAAAACATCTGGGTCTCTTGACTTGCTAGATGTTTGAATGTCTTCACCAGCCACTAAGTTACTTGGACTCTCTACTGTTTTGCACTGAGCAGGTGGCGTACGGTCAGCTTGCATGCTGAAAGCTGTAGTTTTATATCATGGGGTCAGTGACAGCTGTTGTCGATTACCTCATAATCAATTGAATTAACTATATAAAATTGGAATTCTCAGCCACTTCTCTTCACTTCACTTTTCTTTTTCAATTTTCCAAATATCAAGAAGAATATAGATAGCTCTTCAAGAAATATTCAACTTTTGGGATCTCTGCCAACCCAGGACAAGAAGCTGACAAGACTTTCACACAAGTGTGAGAATGCAGGTGAAAAGATGAGTTACCCTTTCGTTCTTCTGACACTGCCCTGCACACCAGTATTATAAAGGACGAGACCAGCCTTTTATGGGTGCATTAGCACAACTTTATGTCCCCATAAAGATTTAAGTAAATGGTCTTAAGACTGCAGCACAATCAAATACGGCAGACCTTTCTGCAAGTGTTGCTGCTCGACGGACGTGTCGACTGCTGACTGGCTCAGGCCTCTTACTGCAAATACACACAGAAATATATGACAGATCAGCTACCTCTTCACTGCACAACTAGAGCATTTTCTGCCCACAGAGAGAGCATCAATAACTAAAACTGGTGGCTGTTGGACAGGGATGAAATTAAAATAATGAACCATCCACATCACATTTTGGCCATGCTAGCGCCGTGGCTCCAAGCTAACAAACATGAGTAAAAACAAAGAGTTTGAGAGGGGCTTACTGAATCATCTCTAGTTGTATTACTCTAACTCATACCATGTAAACAGTGCGCGTGGGTAGAACCGTAACCCTGCTTACCATAACGTGCTGCTGATTTTGAACCAGCACCACATGCTCCTCTGTTTTTTCCTTCCCACAGATCAGTGAGACACAACATGGAGTGGCTATGATTTCCTCCCTTGCAGTCTTGCTTCCCAACAGGAAGAAAGTCAATTTCATGGTTTCAGAGAAAAACAGACACATGCTGACAGACCACTGACAGGCAAGAGTGAACAATGGTGGACACCTCACTCTCACCTCTCCAGTTGTGTTTAGAGGCTAATGTAGGTAACAATGGAATATGCAACCACCACCAATTAAGAAAATTAAGTAAACAGTGTAACATTCTTATGTCTTTGCAGCTTTGTATTTAGGAGTCTCTGAGAGTGTGTCAGTGTAAGAATATGGATTTTCTCACATGCTGCAACACATTACAGCTGATTTACTTCATCTCAGACCACTAAATATTTCACCGCTCTAATTAAAGGCTGTTTGATCCTGTCAAGTGGCTCTCTTGAGGCCCTGATCAGATTTAATGTAAAGTTAATGTAAACCTTCTCACTGTGAAATTTCTCCCTCAGTGCTGCCAGAACTCATAAAGAGGGGAACAATGTGGAGCTCATGTGGCTTCAACATGGCCCTATTTAGAGAATACCTCAGTGCTGTGGTATCCAGCCTCATGGACCGTAACTTACTTTCTTTCTTCTACACAAGAAGTAGCACTGCAGATTCCCAGGCCCAACGAGCTATGTGGCTCCCTTCAACGAATCCCGCCCTCTTCTCCTCCCTCCCGTACGCCTCCCTGCTTGCCTGTCCACCGGTTGGGAATTGGGGAAATTCCTCAGCTCCGTTAAACGGCTTCTGATACGCACGGGAAAGCCTGGATTCTTTGTCAGCTGTGAAACTCGAGACACTGGGAAATGGGCTTCACCTTCCAGTCATCTCTGGTACTGAGGAGGGGGCAAACAGAAAGATTTGCTGCAGCATGGCAGCTTTTCTCCCTCCAGACAGGAGAGAAATATGAAGCTTAAGAGAAAAGCAAACACAGTAAGACAGAGAGAGATATAAGTGTGTTATATAAAAACAGGTTTCATATTCTGTATCTCAAATACTCAAATAACACGAAAGCACTAAGGCGCAGCATGGGAACAATCTGGAGTTTCTCCATTTAGTGGTAGTAATAGCAGGGCCCATATCATGAATACCACATATCAAAGGCTCAAACCACTTGCTGGGACACAAAATGGAGTTGAGCCATGTACACAGAAATGCAAGCAGCTGTATGAATAAGAAACAGTGCTTGTTTAACAAGAGCTGATAAATGGAAAGAAGTTTTGAGAACACAACCCCCTGCTGGAAGTAGAAAAGATCCCTCCCTGGCCCCAAGCTGACCAATCACTGGTTGAATCTATTCTACACTAGGTACAAGCTAAGTAAAAATAACTCTTTTATTCACTAATTTAAACAAATGGGCTTCCTTTTTTTTGAAAAACAGAAGCAATTACGTTGATATCAAGCCTCTTAATTACACCTGTAAGCCACTTCTTCCACACTTCACAAGATGTGAACACAACATTGACAAATCATCACTTTTTAAGTTGATATGGGAAACTTGTTAGAAAACAGTTGCTTATTTACACACCTGGCAGATAGGGAGGAACATTATCATTCATTTGGAGTCATGTTTCTGGCCACCTGATGAATGTTAGTCCAATATTCACTCTCTTTTAGCTCTGTTTTTGGTCTCTACCAACTTCTGAGGGAAATATCTGTCTCTTTAGCTGCTCAATGCTCCACTTTGTTCACCAGCTAGTTGCTAAAGTGTTGGTCTGCAGTTTTGGTGCTGGGCAGGTATTGTACATGTAGTTTTTAGAGCTTTTTCTTTACTGAAAACAGCTGCCTGCTGCAGCAGAACACGACGCTATGAGAGCGGTGAGAGTGAACTAAAACAGTAAAGTTGCAGGTCGAACAGCTAAACAATAAAGCAAAAAAAAATCTCAGTAGGTTCATCACTACGACCGACCCCTTTCACATTGTTACATTGTCATTTGATACACTAAATGATTCATTTCTTGATAAACTGATTAATGTTTAGTCAATATAAAGTGAATACATGATAAAAAAAAAAGGCTCATCATAATTTCCTTAAGCCCAAGTTGACATCTTGACAAATGCCTTGTTTTGTCCAAACTGATTTAAACACACAGAAACCTTCACATTTGAGAAGCTTGAACCTGACTGAATGACTGAAACGATGAACTGATTATCAAAATAGTTTCTGATTATTTTTCTGTCAATTAACTAACTCATTAATCGTTTTAGCTCTAATTCAGTTTACTTTCACATATACATAAATCACAAACATGTTTTTATGAAAAATGACTTTATCAATTAACTAAATATTATTTTTGTGTCAATCAACTAACCAATAGCTTAAAAAAAATGTTTTAGCTATAATATTAACTATAATTTAATTACAAAAAATTACTAATCCGTTTAAGTTTACAAGGACTTTGAAGGCCCAGAGGGACCCTCTGTTTGTATGACGTCATTCTTCAAAGCAGCTCACAGACTGAGGGATGAAGAAAAACAAGCAACAACAAAAAGAGTGGACGTTTGAAAAGCCAAGTTAGGCAATTACCGCCGACACAAACAGAAACACACAAACACACTCTGAGACAGAATTTTCACAGACATCATCAGTTTCAGCCTTTAATTAATAGCGATCTCTGGCTCTCATGGCAACCTTTAGCTGAACTAAAGAGGTCCTCTGTTTCTTTCTCTCTCACATCCCACCAAATCATAGCTGAAAATGACTAAGCCCGCAGTGCCCACTTAACCTGGGGAGAACATTAGCATTGTGACAAAAGCTCATTCTCTCAAAAAGGTCTCAGTGACCGCCTCCATTCACTCACTCTTAATATAACATGAAACTAAAATCAGGCATCTGGCCCTCGGTGCAGAATTCTGCACAGCAGATTTTCAGCCCTTCATCTGCATCACATTAATACTCACTTAGCTTAACTTTTAGCCCACAGGTGCACACTGTACAAGACCCTAGCCTTTTGTCTATGCAAGAGCAGGAAATTAATAGTTATGCTGCTAACTTAGCAGGCATTCTCAAAGGGGTTGCAGTGTATATTAAAGAAAGGAGACTATAGAGCCCTTGTCGTTGCCTGTACACGAGTTCTCATCTTTCAATCCTGCCATGTAATACTCTGCTCAGTGGGTAGGAATGTGTGCATATACAGTACATCCACCTCTATTTAAATGCATGTGTGACTGTTATCTGCCTCTCTGCGCCAACAGGCTTCTTGCTTCCTTGATGCAAGCGTACGGGGTTTGGTTGTGTAGCATGTGGCCCAGGACTGAAGCTCTGCTGTGCCGACAGACAGACAGACAAGACTCTCTTGGTTTAAAAGCAGGGAGGGAGGGATACTTACAGAGGATGCCAAGACCATCTGTAAGGGAATGCGGGAGAGAAAACAGGTCTCTCTTTATCTCATGTCCTTGGACTAGCCTGCTAAGAGGACAGGGGCTGGATGGATGGAAAATCTTTCTACATTTATTTGTGCAAGCCAAAAATCAAGCTTATGGTACAGTGTACTGTATATACTGAATAATGAGTCCTGAGGTTTTCTTCATCAGGGACAATAGTGCAGAAACAAGTAGTCGATTACATTAGCTGGATCTACCTTCTCAAGTGTGAATATTTGCTGCCTTTCTATGTTTTATATCATCGTAAATTGAATACCTTTCAGTTTGGACCGTTGGTAGAACTAGCAATTTAATGTTACAGTTTCTTACAATTTTCAGACATTTTATTGACTAACGATTAGCCGGTAATCAAAAAATAATTGACAGATGAATCAATAATGAAAATAATTATTAGTTGCAGGCCTTGTTCATATTGGTGGATGACGTTAGCAAAGGTTGAGAGGAGAATTTTAATAGCCTCGCTGATTTTTGCTTTGGCAAACACTTGAGTGCAACAACTAATTGTTAGGATGCAGAAATACCAGGAGCATCATTTATATGCATATTTGTTTGCACAAAAAAAAGCCATTTGGGATGTATTTAAGCAAAGTTGACAAGTAAATGTGCACACATCTACAGTAAGTTTGACCCATGTATACAAACACTTCAGACACTGATTGGAGTACTTAAATAAAGAGAGGCGTATTCTAAAAGTTCTCACACAAATTTCAGTCCATATCAAATTCCACAGCATTCAAAACAAATATCCAGTCACTAAACAGTGATTTTTGCCAATGAAATGTGTGTAACAGAAATAATGCAGCGCTTGAGTCACTGCAAGATCTGTCTCTTGCTGATGAGGAAGTCTCCAATTATAGAAGCCAGATGCTCGTGTCCTCTGACCCCCACTGGTGACACCAATGTGTTGCTGGCGCACATATCTGCACTTGGCATTTGACTTTGATATCTGACCACTTCCTTTTTATTTCTGTAAATGTTCAGCTCTCCAACCTGGCAGCATTAACCGCTGCTGCTGTAACATGCTGCGAAAATGATACACCAGAACCATCAACACTAAATATAATGCTTCCTGTCTCGGCCTCTGAAACTTCTTTTTTTGGATTTGTGGTCTGACTTTTTGCCACTTTGTCACCAGACTTTTTTTTTTGGCCAACAAACAACTGAATCACTGTGTGCTTTATATCAATATAATTATTCAAAATGGCTGTTTTATTTTTAGTTGTTGTTTTGAGTTAACTGTGGGAAAGGTCAAAAGGCTGGAAACCTTTCGAGTTCAGTGTTATTAATATGTGTTTTGGATGCTTTCATAAATCAGGATATTGTGTAAACTGATAGATGAATGGAATTATATTTTATCTGCATTAGAAAACACATTCCTAAATAAATATAGCCACCATTATTCAGCAACAGTCAAGACTTCAAAAGCTTCACGGGGCTCCCAGCTGAGATCTCTCATGCTGTTTATTATATAAACCTCTGCTGTGCATACATACACCTGTGCCACAGGCAAACACACATTTTCAGTACAGTGCCTTGGGTACATAAACACACACACCTCAGATATATACATACACGTTAACACATGAGCTGCCACATGTTCATGAAAACACAAACTATAGACTGTGTTGCTTTGATCTGTGCACTGACCTGTCTTCATACAGTGTGCACATACACAGCCCTCTCTCTTTCTCACGCACGCACGTACACACAGTTCCTCCATCAGATCGTCAGTCAATGCTCTGGAAAGGGATGAATGCAGTCTTTCAAGCCACAGCAGGCCTGCAATATCAACCATTCCTGCACTAACACAGGTGCTGCCGCTGCTGGACGAGTCAATTGAAATTAATATTTGTGTATACAAGTATCTTAATCACCTGAGAGGCAGATGGGGTCAGTCAGAGCCCTGTGTTCTGCACAGCTGACTGCACTTTGTCAACAAAGCACACACTACTGGAATGTGTTTTGTGTGAACCCTATCACTATAATTAGGTTTTGCGTATGTGTGTGCATTTGTTCCATGATGCCCGTGCAGGCTTTGTACTTGCACTCTTTGTTCTTGAACTGAACAGTTGTTCAAGTATTGCTAAATGCTGGTCATGTAAATTACATGCCGAATACAGCATACACCAAAATGTCTTTGTGCTCTTGAGTTCAATCTGATGGGGAGGAAAAAAAATGCACAATGGTACGTCAGACATTCTGTCCTCAGTCTCCTATTAGCTTTTCTACCTCTGGCATGCACATAATGTCTAACATAAAGGGATACTGCTAAGTGCCTTAAACTCCATGCCCTTAATCTTTGAAACAATGGCATGCACATCATGCGCTCCAGACTAAAAGCTAAGCTAATCAACTTGTCTTATACAAGTCAGGGTGCAGGGTCAATTCACTTTCAGCTCAGCCACAATGAGAGTGTAAATTAAAAACAATTTGTTCCATACAAGAGCGGTCAATTAGTCAATCACTTGTCAGGAAATAGAACATGCAGACAGCTTTTATTTTCAGTTAAATAACAAAGATAACCTGCGATGAAAACTTTTTTTTTTGCAGTAGATGGATCATTGGCGGTTTCTGTTGTTAGTGGTTGCAGCCAGCTACACAAGCGCGCCGTGTCACAAAACACGTCTCTCACACCTCACAGAGTCTGGCTCTCTCTGTCACTTTGTCGATGGAAGGGCATGGTTTCCATCAATTCGGCTTCTTAAAAGCTTGTGTTTCGCTGGTGTT
Organism: Maccullochella peelii; assembly: GCA_002120245.1. NCBI lineage: Eukaryota > Metazoa > Chordata > Actinopteri > Centrarchiformes > Percichthyidae > Maccullochella > Maccullochella peelii. Next base: position 28,107 of record LKNJ01000251.1, read on the forward strand.
CTAAAAATCCCCAGGGCAAGGTGTGTGTGGTTGTGTCTTTAGCATTTTTGCACGCATGTGTGCATGCATTTGCTTGACTACGTGACCAGTCTTAAATTTAATGTACTGTAATGTAATCTTTTTTCCCCCATTTTAGCATCTATTGGCCGATGTGTGTGTGTGTGTGTGTGTGTGTGTGTGTGTGTGTGTGTGTGTGTGTGTGTCTCTAACCAATCTGTTGCCATAAAAAAAAGAAAAACCCTGAGCTCTTCATTGCCAGATCATTAACACCACAACATGAAAGCTCTCTCAAGGACCGTAGGGATCAAAGTTTGCCCCATGTCCTCCTCACCACATAAAATACTACAGATATAGAGGATGGATTGGAGAAGGAGGAGGAGGTACGGTGGCCCTGAAAGCTCAACGCACTGCAACTTAAGAAAACACATGCAAACAGACAAAAATCTCTCAGGGCAAACACTTTCAAGTTAAAATATCTGTTAAAATAAACCAATTGTAACTTTTTCCAGCCACATTCTGGTCTTGTCCATTTAACTGATGCATTTTAGATGACACGAATAGATGGTTGGATTATAAACATGTAACTGGAGGAGTGGAAATCCAGATAACCAAAGTTCACAATCAAAGACGCCATATTTTCGTGCCTATTAATACATATGGCCATTTATGCACTTATCAGCATGCAGAAAAAAAATATGATGATGTGCCACATTCCTCCATCCAGGACGCCAATCTCTCACTGCTGCCAGCTCTGACAAATAGGCCTTTATCACCTGAGATGAAAGCCAGCGGGGGGAGAGAAAGAGAGAGAGAGAAGCAGATGGGGCAGAGGCATGCAAGGAGAGGGGGGGTGGGGGGGTGGAGAACTATTTTGCTGCTTTGTTGACTGATCTGGTTCAATCCTTGTGGTGGAGCAATTGAATTCCCATCCAAGCCTGTTCCTTAAGAGGATTTGGACTCGAGGGAGCCAGCAGGCCAGAGGGCTAAAGTGTGAGGGGAGGAACCCGTGATGGGATGATGGGAGTGATGGAGGAGAGAGGCATGGGTACAGGAAGAAGGAGGATTGGGAAATTGCAGAGAAATAAATAAGCAATGTATATTAACAAGGATGGTTAAAAAAAAAAAAAAAAAAAGGACAAAGGTCAAGGATAAATTCTGCTCTCAGTTGAGGCAAGCACTTCTAGCAGGGATAATGTGTTAGCTATCTAAAGACGGGAAGGAAGTAAAGATGGTGAGAAGGGTTAAGTCACATACATTATAATGTGAACGAGAAAGGGGACGGTAACAGGTAAAGGTACGGATAAACAGAAGGAATAAAGAGGCATAGGACGGATGAGATGTTGGTAGAGGAGCGACAGGTGGTGATCTCTGATCGCATTATCCAGGGCTAATCCAGACCAGCAGTGAGCGTGTTTGTATGCGTGGTAATGTACGTGTGTGTGTGTGTGTGTGTGTGCGCATGTTTGTTTTTGGCATGACACTTGCTGACGCATCAGGTCTGTCAGTCAACCTGTAGCCAGATTTGAGGAAAAACTGAGAGCCGCTCAAAATAGGGCAAAAAACAAGTACAGAAAGGACTGCAATATCTTAAAATTGTCCATATTTAAATTTAATTTAAAACAAAACTGTGTGGTACTATAAAAACAATGCACAACTTGCACATAATACAACTAAAAAGGATCTCAATTAAATGAGATAAAAAGCATGAAAATTGGACAAGAAAATTAACAATTATGACAAGCCAATGTGGTGATTGTATAATTAAATATTAAAACCTTCACTATAGCCATCTATTCATGTAGTCCTACCAATATAGTGTAAAAACTTCGGCTATTGTTTTTGTACTGTATACAGTTTACTTATGTTTTAACAAGCCATTTCTCTGTCATTTCTTGCTACTTGTTTTCTGTTGTGTCTGTCTGCTCTCCATCACACCCTCACTCACAAAGCAACAGACTTCTGACAGCTCGCTGCTTGTCAGAAGAAATGGTGCATGTCTCAGCTTGCGTCCACAAAATAATGAAACTCAGGTGTAAACTTTTCAGAGTTTGACAAACAGCAGGTACAGTGTGATTGGGTGGCTCTGGCGCCCAGGGCATGAGAGTTGGCAGCTCTCTGTGCGAGTCCGAAGTGCCGTCACCTACAGTACAGCATGCACAGGGTATATTAATAGTCAGCTACCCACTGTGTGTGGGGCACAATGTGTTTGTGTAACAAAATGTATAACGATTGATTCATAAACACACTGGTAAAATTAGAGCTGTTGCATTTTTATGTTTATATGAATGACAATGAATTACAGTCTGAATAATTCAATTCTAGAATAAATGACACTTTATATACTATGATCACAGTAAAACAAATAATATTATATAGAGAGCCCAAGTGAAACCGAAACACCTCATTCAAAATCACATTGACATTTCCAATAATGTAAGTAAATTAAAGGCCCACTTTGGAAAAACTTTACTCAACAGCATGTTATGTGGTTCACTCAATATGTCGAAATAAGTAAGGTCTTTTTTTAAAAAAAACAATCCGATATCATTGTATATTCAGTATTTCTGTTTTATAGCTGCCTTTAATGTACACCATTTACTATAAGCCCCAGACCATCGCAGGTTAAACGCCATGGGTGAGTCGAGTGTTTTTAGACAGCAGAGATTAAAGCTAAAAAGTTAGCAAAATACCATTAGAAGAGAGTGTTGGTGGATATTATGTATTAAGTATCCACATTGCCACGCTGGAAAATTTTCATGGGAGCTGTAGTTTTTTGTATGCTAACAAAGTATTTGTTGTTTAACTTGTTTAAACTGTTTAAATCATGAAGGTTTCATTTAGCCTAATAGTGAGTGCTCTAGTGGATGCCAATTTGTCTTAGAATATGTAAAGCAAACCATAGGAGCATGTTTCATTTTTTCAGAAAGACAGATGACAGAAATGCTGAATATGTTATGTTCGGCTCTCTGTGCAATGAGACCTAAATGAAAAGTAGGTCAGTTTAATACTGGTTCATGACCTAAGCACAACAATGTAAAAGCAATGTGTGTATTATTGCTATCACTGATTAAATGAGAACTCCTGTCATCAGTGCATTGTTATGTTTGAAGAGGGTTTCATCTTCTGGCTCTAATCCAGTCCGGGCCACCATGTCACATGATAATGTTGGATGACTTCAGCTGCAGATGTAGATGTGCAGGTCATTATTAGTGTCATGCTAAGATGTTAAGCCTTAGGGACAAAAAATGTCTGTGCAAAGACACTGTAATCCCCCTTTATTTAAACCAAAGACAAAATGTGGTATCAACCACTGACACATTATCACAACATTTTTTCAATCTCTCAAGTGTTCATTTTCAAGTCTACACGTCAGACAACAGATTAATTGATTCTTTGTCAAAACTGCTCCTGTGGGGCGACGCTCTGAATATAAGCAGCATTGTTATGTCTTGACACATGCTAGAAGTGCTAAATAGAACTATAGCCCCAAAAGAGTTTGGATATCCTCTATGATGCTGAAACAACAGGCGTGCAGACCTCAAGACTCAAGCAGTGACTGACTTATTTCAGGGTCTCCTTAAGCATTTTAGCCTTTAGAAATTTAGCCCCCGATACGAGTTTTGACGTCAGAGTTGGGGGGCATCTAACCGAGCACTTCCGTGGCAGGACATCTCCTTCCAAAGATAGGCAAGTTGAAAATCACGACAGATAAAAAAGGGCAGCTCTTGGTGGGCTCCAGTATGAACAGTGACTAGATCCAACGTGGGCTAAGCATGACTCATGTAATTGCACATTAATGACACTGTCTAATTATGGGTGCGTTAGCTGCGCTGCGTGCCAGAGTCTGTGTAGGGTCCACAACCAGATAGGTTTTTTAATCTCTTGTCTCCATCAATACAAAAACTTAAAGCTAAAATATCTTCACACAAAGGGATTCCTTTCAAGGTAATGTTTTCCTGGCAGTATTACCAGAGTACAGGTTTAATTCCTGCAGTAAGTTTTAAGCACTGTAAGGCCCATCAACATAGAATTTATGAGCCAAATACTGTAGTTGATTATTGCACAAATAATGTGCACGCATACACCTGTTGAACCAGGATTAGCTTAAACAATATAGTCACTGACACTGAAGCTCTGATTGTATAATCTTACCTATATGTATATCCTGAAGTCCCACTGGCCACTAAGGCATGAGTGGAAATCATGTAGCCACAGACCACTTTTCCACTGCAACATGGTTACCTGTGTGGATTAACAGTGTTGAAGAGTCACCTGAGATTCAGCTGGCAGGTGCTGAAGATTAGCCTGCTGTGGCTAGAGAGCGCTTCAGACCTCTTAGCAGTGTAGTCCAGACTAAATCGAACTTGACATGCAAACACTAGAATACTCAATGCAACACAAGGTCTGTTCATTTAATGGTGTCAATACCAGTTTAACTTGCTTGCGAGTTACAGTAGGAGGTATTAGCTGATTAATCAATTAGTCTTTCTACAGAAAAATTATTTGCAACAATTTTGATAACCGATTCATCCTACAAGTCATTTTAAGTGTTCGCTGATTCCAGCTTCTCAAATGTGAGGATTTCCTGCTTTTCTTTGTCATATCTGAAGATGTCACCTTGGACTCTTGAGAAATTGTGATTGATCTTTTTTTGACATTTCATAGACTACACAAAAATAATAATTGGCAGATGAATCAAGAATGTAGCCCTCATTTCAAGTTTTTCAAAAGAAGAAACAAACATACTAAAAATAGTACAACTACAATGTTGACTAAAGATTATGGTGTATACTGGGGTTTGTGTACAAGAAGTTCGGCTGGACATGCTGCAGCAATCTAGGCAAAACTGTAGCACTTCCTTCAGCTCATAAGCTTGCTATTTCACCAGTTTGAAATAACAAATGTGATTTTGTTTGGAGAATACAGGCTTAGGTATCAAACACGCAAAGAGGAAGCCATTGTAATGTGCATCTGTGTGTCTCTCGGTGAATGAGTGATGTTTGACAGCTCCGTCCGCTCAGTTCCTGTGCTCCACAACAAAAAGAAAAACACTTCCATGTTTTTACATATGCAGGCCAGCTGCTCGATGCTGGGTGCATTCTTGTCTTATCAACCAAACAACAGAGAGAGCCCACAAGTAAGCCTTAAAAATTACATATGAGTAAACGGCTCCCATCATTCTGGGCGATATCCTCCAGGCGGCATCAAATGTTGCAGTTCAGCTTTGATTAGCCCCTAACTGGAAAGACTCTTGTGAGGATTGCTGAGTGTGCATCCTTAATGTTGCAGCAAAACCATCTTGTCTCGGTTTCTTTGGGATATTTTGGATGACTACTTTTTTAACAAGTGTTCTCGCCTCTGGCTCATATTTGGAAATGATGGGGTGAAATTCTTATTCATGCTCCATCCTATGTAAATAATTGAATTCTGGCAACCAAAATAGGCCCAGTACTCAAACCACAGCTAGACTGTATTTTCAATCTTTAATGACTTTGTAGAAGAATAATTTGGGAATTTGAAAGAGTGCCAATATATCAAGACAGAAAAAACACTCTCAACTGAGAGAACACACAATTAGCAAGAGCCCAATCTTCCCCATCCTTTGGCTGCAGGACAGAGATCACCAACAAAACTCCTGCAGCTAAAAATGACTTTTAATGTGTCTGCCAAACCTCTGCTCCCTCCCTCATCACAGAGCCTTTCCCAATTCTTTCCCTGTGCTGTAATTCTGCAAGAATGTGTGGTTTCTGAAGACTGCAGTATGGCTTTCCTGAAAGGTCCAGAAACAACAGATGCTGGCCGACTGGCGCTCCACCCTGGGCTCCAGGTTTTACTTTACCACCTCCTTACTGATGGGCTGAGAGGCAGCATTTGCACAGCTCTTACGGGAACCTTTCAAAACAATAAGAGATGAAACAGTAATCTGGCTAATCGATGTTATGTGAATGCAAAGTAAAAACAGACAAATATATGCTGTGAATGCCGGGGGACAGAGGTTGTGGTGGTACATCCCACACTAAAGAGAAGCCACTATTAAAAACACACTGGGCAACAGATGTTTCCAGCTGCTTTTGCATTGCAGGTCTAACAAAACGTGTCATAAAGCCTCCTGCGGTCACCAGCTCACACATAGCGAAGTGCTACCACACCAAACAAAAGCAGAGGCTGCGACAGTGAGCGATCATCTTCAAAAAGGCGTCTTCATTCGGCTCTTCAGAGCTGTGTGTTGATGCAGTGAGTGTGTAGGCAGCTCTGTCTGCCACACACAGATGTGGCGAGGTCAGTGGAGTTCACTAGATACTCACTGGAAAAGCGGGACGCCACAATGTCACTCCACACTGACTATAAAAAAGGACACTCAAAAGCAGGAGAGAGCTGATGTAACCACAGTTATAGATACGAGAAGATTCAGCAAACTGTGTATTGCTCTCTTCATATGACAAAAGTAAAGTAGTCATATTGGCTTATTAAGCTTTGGTTGTGGGGTGTAAGAGAGACCTTTCTTTCTCATTGACAATGAAACTACGGTGATCAGAACATTCAGACCTTAAGACATAAGAGTAATTTATTATTCCACTTCCAAAATGTTGAGAGGACTCACAAGACAACGATTTAAACGGTCAAGTCGTAGCAAACTGAGGCAGAGATATTCTTGGTTTTCTTCCCATAATGCAACTCAGTAGCTGTAGTTGTTTTGTTAGACTTAATAAAGTTCCTCCAGAGCCACAGCAGACATTATACAACTGTCCTCACAGTCTGAGTAGTTCTTGACTGATTTTGATGTTTAACACTGGGACAGAAACTTCACTACAGCTGACAGAATCCGAGAACCATGTTGTTGATTGATTCGTCGTCATTTTTCAACCAAAAAATTCCACACATTACCTAGTTTCAGCCCCTCAATCGAGAGAATGTGCTGCTTTCTTTGTCTTATGTGACAATGCCATGTTTGTGATAGTTGTTTTGGGGTTTTGGACTGTTAGTTGGACAAATGCGTTGGACTAATATGCAACTTAAAAATGTCACCTTGGGCTTTAGGAAAGTGCAACTAGTCATTTTTCACCATTTTCTGACATTCTATAGACAAAACAATTAACTGAGAAAATAACGGGCACATTAATGTTAATGCTACTTTAATACTGACACTGGAAAAATAAAGAAAGGTTTTCGTTGCGTTTGCTTAAAGCTGCGCTGTTGAGTTGGAAAGCAGAAATACCACATTGTGCGTTTAAGTTGCTCCTGTGTTTGCTTAAAAACTGTTTCTAGAGTTAATTGAGAAGCAATACTGGATACATGAGACAGTTGCTCAAGTTAGCCAAAACGTTGTGAGGCTATGAGGCTTAAAGCTGCTTAAAGCTTCTGAAAAGTGAGATCCCTCACTCTCTTTACATCCACCATTTAATTCTTGGTGATGAGTCCGAAAAGCCCTACAGAGACCTGCTGAGTCTGGAGGGTAGCACTCATGCATCCGTCCCACTCATCCACCCAATCACTTGATTAAACAAATTATCGTCATGCAAGTAATCAAGGTTTGCACCCTGTCTGCCCGCTTCCTTTATACCATGAAAACCAGTTTAAGCATGGCATGGAAACGATATAGATTATAAGTGTAGCTGTGACCTTGGCTGATGTCACTGTCAAAAGGGCTTATTTTTTGGGGGGATGGAAGTAAGACAGAGAGAGCTGGAGAGAAAGCGTGAAAGCGAGAAACAGACTAATAGAGACTGAGGAAAAGCGGAAAAGCGGAAAAGCTGGTTTATGTTGTCAAATATCCGTAGTTTTATTTTATTTGACACTAATAATGTGTTTAAAATCTTTGGGAATATTCCATTTAAAATTTCCAAACCCAGAGCATAGTAACGTCTGCAACCTGAAGACAGTGAACCATGCAAAAATAGATTTCCAGTAAAGGGGTCAAAAGGGTCAGCCATGTACCTGACTGTGGACATGACACACTCTGACTGGCAGCCTCGGTTTGTTTAGGGACCTCTCCCTGAAATTTTCCACCCATCAAGAGAGCTGTGTGGTCGCGCCCGAAAGGAGAGCGCCGGCAATGAGCGTGTCAGCAGTATTTGCATTTAAAATCAAAATGGATTCCATCTGACACGGTTTCTCTGGTCTAAAGCCTCTCCGGGCTGAATAATAAACCCAATCCCTCGGCGTAATGGAGGAGTGACTGCTGGGGTGCTGAATGCAGCTCGGTGCTCTGCTGAAAGGGTTTACAGTCGCTGTTGAGAACACAGATGGCTGTTAACAGAATGCATTAGCAAAGATTAACTCGCCTGGTAGAATCGCCACATTAGTGCCTCTGATCATGTTAACAAGCACAGCAGAGAGACAGTGTGTGGTATGGGGTATAAGGGGTTGCAATATGACCTGGGGCTGCACAGTTAATTGTGTATGTCAAATTTATTGAGAATATTGGCAATATCAAAAATGGCACTGGAGTTGCTAAGAGCAGTCAAGATGCTGAAAAAGATGCCAACTGTGCAGAGAAGTATAAGGGGGTAAAGTTTGTACATGTTTTGGCCCATTAAGTCATGCACGTTATACATTATCCATTTTCCATTTCTGTAAGTCAACTAGAGCTGGAACAATTAATGGATTAACTGACCAACAGAAAATTAATCGGCAACTATTTTTATTTAATCGATTAACCGTTTGATTATTTTTTTTTCAGCAAAAAATGCCCAACATTTGATGGTTTGAACTTCTGCAATGTGAAGATTTGCTTCTTTTCTTTATCGCATGTGATATTTTTTGGGTTTCGGAGTGTTGGTTGTAGAAAGAGAGACATTTGAAGACGTCACTTTGGGCTTCAGGAAATTGATTTTCTGACATTTTATGCTCTAAAACATGGATCGAGAGTTTAGTTGTCCTAACTTTAAACCTTTGCAATATTTCTCCACAATATTTATATCCAGAGGAAAAAAAAGGGCCAGAGCAGAAAAGAACAAAGGAATAGAAACAAAATTATAGAGTTTCTGACTCTATTCATAGAGCGCAGAATGAGCTGTGTTCACAGGTTTTACTTTTTTACACTGCAAATCATTTTAGGGGGGGAAAAAGAGATTAATGTGCATAAAAAACATGTTTTTCAAATTACAGACCATAATTTAGTTTGAGACTTGCTGTGCCCATGTCCCTTTTATATATTTGCCTCCTTTTTCACCACTATTAGCTCATTCAGTCTTACAACGTGAGTCACTGTCTGGACTGGTTTGATGATGTGGTCACAGTTTAGACTTTTCAAACATCGGATGTCTGCCGCGGCAGCACACAGTCAGGAACATCTGGACACGGATCTGGGGTCTTGACATCACAGTTCCTCCGAATCAAAATAAGGAAACCTCAGCAAAGTCAGTGCTCGCCATTGCCTTTGAAATGAAACTAGAATTAAAAACTACGAGATGAAAATACTACTGAAGACTCAAATGTTTGTTTTTTGCCAGAATTATGGGGTGTTGGAGATGGATGCACATTTTTATAAGCATGGAAAAAAAACTGGCTTACTATCAAATTATAGGTTATGTGCTCATAAGGAAATTATTAAATGCTGGAAGCATTCAGGAATGTACTGAGACTACCCACGTGGAGACAGGGATGGAAACACATCTACTTCCTGTTTTTTTTTTTGTGTGTGTGTGTGTGTGTGTGTGTGTGAGCCATTACAATGATGAACACATCTCAGTAATGAATATTCATAAGTGCTCAATTGGAGCATTTAAAGTCACTGCAAATGAGACGAGTTTACACACCAGCATGTATTTAGAGGTTAGAAGTGCTATATGTGCTATGTGGGGAGTTCACTAATGAATTCCCCTCTCCAGCTCCTCAGCTTCCCCAAATACCCTCTGGAGTCTCAAAGGTTTCTCATGAAAATAGCTCTAAATGAAGTGACTGCATGGAGTATAATCTGCGGTTGGTGATACACCCTGCGTAGAAAGCATGATTTACACGCTTTAAGCTCATTCGGTGCTGTTTTGACCCGATATGGGGGAAATAATGGAAATGGCAGACATTAGAAGTACATTTTTCTGCTTGGAGGAACGCCAGCGCAGATATCAATTTGGCGCCTTTTAGAGACGACAAAGCATGCCCGTAAATTTGAGTGAGCACAGATGTGTTAAATGTGCCGTGCCGTTTTCCAGAGCAATCTCTGGAGTCAAATGGAAAAACCTAGCTGACGTCATGGCTTCAAATATCCACCTTTTTTTTTTTTTGGGATAGTATACAGATGGAACACATTTGGCCCCATAAGATCATTCAGCAGAACAAAGTCAACCAAGAAAGTTTCACAAGCAGCATTTGATTTCACTTCATCCTTTAACAAGCCAACCAGCAAAACCTGAACTGGCCACAATCTTCGCTAATGATATTTAATACAGTTTTAAAAGACTTTTTTTTCTTAGTTGGTGTAACAGAGTAAGCTGCCTAATGTCAGAATTTCAGCTTTAAAGTAAAATGTAGCAACCACATAATGTACATCTTGTGATGATTTTCATGTGATGTTTCTAGACAGAATAAATTCCACCCAACAACAAAGTGGAGCTGAATTGGCGGATGAAGTCAACTGACCGAAAATGAATCTGCAACCATTTTGACCACCAATACATTTTTCAAGTAATGCATTCATCAGCATCCACTTCTGAAATGTGAAGATATGCTGTTTTTATCTTATATGATAGTAAACAAGATATCTGAAAATCCCACCTTGGGCTCTCTCAAATTATGTGCATTTGTAACTATTTTCTGGCATTTTACAGACCATACAATTAAGAAAATGATTTGTCAATTAATTGATAATGGCAATATTCATTAGTTGCAGCCCTACTTTACACAACATGACCGACAAAGAAAAGAAATCCCATAAAGTTACACCATGTTGAACCAATCTCCAGTGGCATTTTTTTATGATTAAAAGTAATGTATTTACGTCAAAGTTAAGTATTTTTTGCTAATTTTACAATAAAATTCTCTCTCTCTCTCTCTCTCTCTCTCTCTCTCTCTCTCTCTCTCTCAATACAGTCATTTGGGTTTTTGCCAAGTTAGACACTTTTCACACCTCCAGACAGGTCCTGTCTGGCTTGGGAAAACCTGAACACCAAAAGGGAGGCAGGGTTCACACTCTCTTCCCGCACTCCTTTTCCCTCATCTCCTTTTTCTTTTCCTACTACTGACTGAAACTCGAAGGCAGGAGGCAGTAAAACATTTTAAAAAAAAGAGAGAGAGAAAGACAGGACGAAAACAGACGTCCTGACACAGGGTTTTGCCCATTTCTCTCTGTCACAACCACAATCCCCTCCACCCCAAGTCCTGCCAAGGAAGTTTCCATTTGCTAAGCTAATTAAATAGAAGAAAAAAGGGGGAAGAAAGAGGGTGGGAAAAGAGGAAGAACAAGAAAGAGTAATGTTTCAGGTCTACTATGTCTAAATATTTTCTTCCAGATTGACACAAACACATGTAGAGGCTTTTGTTGTCCACTGTTGCAGCCTCTGATAGTCTGCAAGCTCAGGTGGCTGTGGCCCAACATAAACCAGTGCTGCTGTTGCCAGTTTTGCTGTGGCCACATCTCCCTAATGTGTTTTCCCTATGCCTTGATGGCTGGGATGACAGTGTATTTTAAACGTGTGGCTATAAACTCGCACACATTCACACACACATATCCAGAGGGACATAAAAAGGCACGGACGCCCAAACCAGCACACAGAAACACATGCACAGTCAACAGAGTTTGACTATTTGTGAGTCTTTGCTAGTATGCACAAGCCCCTGCCAAAGTAAGAGCCTCTTCCAACTCCTCAACAAGAGAGAGGAGGAGGAGGAGGAGAGAGGAAAGCAGCTCCTTTGAAAACACACATACGTCCTGCAGATGTTAGCAAATTCAGTGCAAACATTCACATCTTAAGGAAAGGAAGAGGAAAAAAAAAACTTGGGGTGAATCTTGGGGTGGTGGGTGTAAAAAAAAAACAACCTTTCCCTTCATTCTTTCCAGCTGCCTGAGATGGAAATATAATGCCACTGTTCTCAGCCTAATCCAAGACACTGCGGTAATGACAGGCAGCATCTTGACTATGCTGGCAGAGAGATGTGGCGAGGGGAGTAATGTAGAGAGGGACAGAGAAAAACAAAACGGGGGAAGCAAAAGACCATGTGTGCTAATGTGTGTTTTTCTACTTCTGTGTGTGTGTGTGTGTGTGTCTGCATAGTGACAAAACAGTAGTTCATGTGTGGACACAGATGGATTCAGGGGAAAAAAGGGGTGGGGTGGGGGGTTGCTGTTGTGCTTTCAGTGGTCCAGCAACCCCTGCCTCCTGCCTTCTGTAGAGTCCATTAGCGATTGCATAATGCTTGGCAGACAGAGGCCGAGCGAATGCACCCCCTGAAGGGTCGGGCACCAGCGAGGAGTTAGGTCGCCCTGCAGAGCAAAGAAACCCGGTGTTCCCGTGTGTGTGTCAGTGGCGGATATATTAGAGATTTTTTTTTAAAAGACAGCGGTGGCTTTTTTTCGCCGTCAGACAAAACACAAGCAGTTGCATGCCGGGGAGCTGCTTGTGTCTTCAGTTCTTCAATTCTGGGTTAATGCAAAATAAAAGAGCATCATTAAATATACAGCAGGAGAAGCTGTAGTCACAGCACAGCATCTGGCCTCTGCTTCTATGTGGCACTACATCCTTTCATTTCTCTGCTCCGCCATTACCCTCTTATACCTTAACTTTTATTACATTCTTTATTTGCTCATTTTCCTCGCATATTATTCCTTGCTGCCCTTCTTCCTTTGCATTTCCTCCTCTTGCATACAGAATTGATAAATCGTAAATATGGTAAATATTTTTGCTCACTGACTGCAGACAGACATTTTACTTCATCATGGAGTACATTGAAAATTAAGTGCTCAAGATGAAGTGTATCGCCTTTATCCCTGGAGAATGAGGAAAAAAATGTCAAATATACACACCTCATTCAGGCTCTGAAAGCCTTGTGCTGTGCAACAAAACAAGTGAAGCATTGCATTCAGTTCAGTAGCCTTGGAAGAGGGTGCCAAGAGGATTAAAAAACATTAAGAGCAGTTAAAATGCTTTTAGGATTCATACAGCCTTCATATAAATCTACGCAAAAGGAAACAGTAGTGGGTTATTTATTCTTGGTGCATCTAGGGATGAATGATGTGTGTAGATGCGTTTGTGCTTGTTTTACGAGTATTTGTCTGGGGGAAAAAAATGCACTAGACATCCTTAAGTTGAGAGGAAGGTCAGCTTTTGCGTCTGTGCTGTTCATTTCATTACCAGCAAATCAACAGATACAAAAGTAACATTCAAGCCAGAAAATGAAACTCGAATACCACTGTGGGACCTAGATAATATATCCATCACAATACACAGCCTGCACCTTTCCCCATCCCTCGAAAAGCCATCAAAGGCTTCAAGCTGAAGTCTTGTTTTTGGTGCCTTGGCCTTTTCACCCTTGAAATAACATAAGGGATTTGCAGGCTTAGCATGTCTTTTCTTTTTGACTATTATGAGGGTAGTTTATCGTAGCGATCCGACCTCACTTGCCCTTTTTGAGAAAAGACAGCTTTTACCCTGCATCATATTCATGAATGCCCAGAAGGAAAAAATAAACAGATATGTGAAATCTTCCTTTTCTTGGCTCCAAAATCCCTTGAACTTGAACAGAGACATTCTATGTAATTTCTCTCTCCTCCATCCTCCCATCTCCCAGCCTCTCTCTTCCGCCACACTCTAGTTTTCCTCTGAAGTGATTCTTTTGAGTCCGGCATCAGAGAGCGAGACAGCACTCAGAACCCCCCTGTAAATCACAGATGTAAAGGGAGGTGAACAACACCCACGCTTCCCACCAAAACATGACACAAATTACAGACCACAACATCTGGTGAGTGGCGTGCACCGAAAAACACAGCGGGGTGGGACGGGCACGTACAGCCTCGCTTAGCTCCGGCCAAACTCTTCCTCCTCGTTCACAAAAGTTCTGGGAAGCAGAGGAGTTGAAAAAACAGTCTGAGAGTTGCAGAAGAGAGCAGACCGTTACAGTTCCACGTTCACTATGTTGACGTTATCTAATGAGAGATATGATAACGACACACAAGCATGGCGACACTGCATTCTGAGGCTTCCGCATGTGCAGAAACCTCACATGTTGCATTACTGCCAAAGCATAAGTAAGCTGGTAAGCAGGCAAGCCAACAAAAAAAAAAAAAGCAGAAAGAGGAACATTAACAGTTCCTAGACAAAAGCACACCCATTTTATATGACCCTAAAAAAGGACTGTGGGTGCCAAAAATAGTTTGTTTTTCAAAGCCATGGAGCAGTGAGTTTCATCGGAAAGTTTTCAAAAGCCGCTGAGAGTTATACTGTACCTCTGTGATGTGATGGGGTAATTAAAATGCAGACAGATGTGCCTAAAGCAGGTTATCAACCACTTGTCAACACCAGCGCCAATACTGAGAATCAATGTCACGTGTCAAGTTCCGGTGAGGCCTCCGGGGCACACAGATAAGGGGAGGCAGATATGGATCAGGTTAAAGTGTGTGTGGATGATTTGTCTGTGTAAAGTCATCCAGATGATGTTGGTCAAGCATGCCAATCCTGTGGTGTGTTATACACACCAGGGTTATGATACACAACCCTGATGTAAAAACAAAGATCACAGAAAACATGTAAAAGATGTACTCTTAGGGTGACCTCATGCAAAACAATGAGTCATTAAAACAACAGTGTCTGAATCAGCTAATTGGACAAGCGGCTCCAACAGAGGAGGAGGCACTGCGCCAAGCGACAAGTCACAGCCCACAGAGAAACAACAGGAGGGGACAATAATGACAGGGGCTGCACATGAAAGTGCCAAAATCTGTCATTCCTACAACCCAGCCAATTTGCAGCGGACTGCACACTCAGTGAGGAGACACAACACTGACTTGAACCTGCAACTGGATCAAGGAGACAACAGGGATGAACAGCTATACATGGGTTTAAAACTAGACTGTTAATGATGATAAAAAGGGGTAAAAGTAAAATTGAGAATATTGCTAGGGTTATTCATTTAAATGTCACAACCATTCAATGATTGCCACCAACAGGAATAAGAAAACAAAGATTTATCTGTCTAGTGAGCTGGATGGCTCCAATAATGATGACATTTACTCAATAATTTCTGTTTCAGTGAGCATGGACCTGCACAGCTGTCATATGGATAAACAACAAATTGCTGTAATACAGCTAAAATACTGAAATAGAGGCGCTCTGTGTTCCCTAATAGTCAGTATGGTGCTCATATCCTTCATTCCAGATGTTACTGAGTCTATAACATTCCCATTTTATGTGATATTTCTAAAGCCTCCCTCTAAATTGTCTCTTTACTGGTTATGTAATTACTTCAAAGCTTTGAAAGAAATATTTAAGCAACAAATACAAGCACGTTGAATAAACTTCATCCATATAGGCCTAGGTCCCTTTAAAGTATTGCTCCATGTTACAAAAAAAAAAAGAAGAAAAAACAGAAGCTGAACACCTATAGGCAAGCAGTGAGAGAATGACATTGACATCTGCAGGCTCTATATGAGCTCGTCATGCATATTTCAGTATCTTATAAAGGAAATTGCTATAGCCTAGGCTAAGTCTTGAGCAAAGTGGCAGCAATAGGCCTGGTTTAGTTATCAGTAACAGAGATTCAATGGACAAGCAGTGTGACTTTTCGGCAAACTACAAATTTAACCTTTCTCGTGGTCTATTCCATCATATTATGGCAGTGTTTTTGGACTAAATTAGAAGAAACACACATGGAAATCAGCAAATGCTGCGAGGATTTTCTAAAACAAACACTGCAAAGAACCAGCGAGTGGTCCGTACGTGGACCCAAGTTGCCTTTCTCCCCCACAGCTATCACCCCGTTTCAAGTTTGCTTTCCAAAAACTTACCGTTTCCCCGGAGAGGAAGACGGTCAGCCCGAGGGTCAAAATTATCCACACGTTCCTCATTATTCCTCTTTATCAATTAAAAACGCGTTGTTACGAGCGAAATGTCAAATCTTTCCCCTCTTCTTCTTCTTTCTCCTACTCGCTTTCCTTGCACCCTTCGCTCCAACTCCTGCCGCTTCTCTCTGTCAGGAGTGGGATCCCACCGGATACGTGTTGCGTTTTGGTTATTCCTCCCCCTTTTTCTCTATGTAAATCTGACAAAATATATACAAATAAGCACGGTTTAATTGCAAAGTCCTCCGCGCGCCTTGTGTGTGTGAAATCCGCACGAGACACCTAGCTCACGCTCCTCTCTCCCTCAGCGCTCACTTGAAATAACGAGGACAAAGTAGGCACGAGCACGACTGACGCTCTGCTGAGTGCGTGCGCTCCTTTTGGCCATGTCACCGCGAGACAGAGAGAGAACTTGCGACAAAGTCGCCAAAAAGGAAGCCAATAATAATACAGCAATCGTAACAAACCAATTATGTTGTCTATTGACGCACAGCAAGCCCTTATAGGAATTACTATTGATTATTGTATTTTTTTTCTACAGGGGAGCTCGGATAACAGACGGCATGAGGAAAAGCCTCAAAGATAATTGAGCCATTTATCTCCACGTCTAGATAATGATCATTAATTGCACCCTAATGACGATTCCCCAATTTCATTCACTCTCTGCACTATATTACAATCAAGTCTCGTGTTTATTATGCAGCAGTGATATTGTGAACACATCTGATTAGTCATTCATTGCTGCTGTATGTCAGTATGTGTTGAAATCAATGCGCCACCCTTTACATATGAATAAAGCACAACACCATACTGTTAGAAATACAGTATACAATAGGAGTTACATCAGTTTTATGTCTCACTTAGTTCAGCCATTTATGGGAAAAGTCTCCCCCTGCTGGTATAAATTAATAACTGCTCCCATAATATAAAGAATATCACATCATTCAAAAAGGTGCGCTTTATATTCAGGTCTGTGATTGCAAGATTCATTTTATAATTCTGAACATTTAGTTTCCTGACTGTAAATCCTGATTTGCAAGTTTGTGATTTCAGCCAAATGTTTGTGTGTTTTCACCCTCTGCCCACCTTTAATCTCAGGTCATTTTAACTGGTTCTGTAAAACCATTAGCAGGCTAGAATCTCCTGGTTGTAGCAGCCCCAAAGAAAGTGATTAGTCAAAAGTTAAATGTCCTACCTTCTTTCTTGTGAATCCCATTTTCTTTATAAATCTCTGTTTGCAAAACCCATTAAAAGACTGTAAGAATGCACACACATACCCCCATTATTGACAGTTTGTAAAATGAAGTCTGCAAGCACAGACCTGAATATACAAACTTTCAAGTTTACAGGTACAAACTTAAATGTACAAGTTGACAAAACTAAGATTACAGGTACAAAACTCAATTTTCAAGCACATCTTTATAAATGATATAATATTTCATAATGATCACTTTACTTAAGACCATTAGATTGAAATGAGCATGCAGTGCACTTTAATTAGCTTTAAAACATGTGCAACTAATGCATCATTTGAGAGGCAATTTAGTAATTATTCAATTAATTAAAAAAAGGTGTGATTTTTTTCCACGTAGCAGCCTTCAAATGGTCCACTGGCGACAAGCTTGCCAGCACGATCTTTCACCTCGCAGTTAAATTTCCACATTACTAAAATCCATTCAGAACGGTGGAAAAACAGCATTTTCCCAGAACCTTTTGAAAACCACTAATCCTACCCGATAACAGTCTGCCCTTTGTGCACAGTAAACCCTACAGCTCTCCTGATCACAAGTACTGCCAAGCTAAATTCCTTAGGCACCATCTTAGCCACATATATTGCAAGTCAGTTCTGCAGATACAAGGTGACTTCCTTCAAATACAGAGGTCAAAAACCTATAGATGTGTGTAACACAGACTATAGTATAGAGGTAATTGTGCATTGGTGGTGCTTTCCCAAAAATCTACATGTATCCATAATGATTTGGTTTAAATGTGAATATGCCTTGGTGTTAGACCTAACTATACGTTGTAATATCTGCGCTAACTAACTAAACTGCTGAGTTCAACCACATGATATCACAGCCTTGACATGGTTTAACCAATCAACCATTAACACCTAGACGGGAAGAGATGTGATTCATAGCCAAATTATAAAGCTTTTACTAATTAGTGACACTGCTGGATGTCTCATTTTGAAAAAGAAAAACTTTCAGTATTTTGAAATCATGAAATCATTCTGACGACGGATTAACAAGAATATTTCTGTGCCATTGTGGAGATTTCACTATTAACTTTTCTACTGGCATCTTAAATAACTTCAGTTTGACTTTTTGACTTTCACAGCAAAGAGGGAGTGCAAATCAATGGATAATGGCACTCACTGATTTTGTTACTTTCCTCACAGCTCAACCCAAGCATTTAATTTTCAGGGACAAAAAGAATGGTCTATTGAGAATTTACTGGAATTAAATTCTGCTGTATTTACCGATGAAGAGAAGAGTGGTGCATTTTCTTTTCAACAGACTCTGTACACCACTAATGATTGGAGACAATCCAACTAGGAGTCACACACTTTTAAATACACAAAAGGTATCCAAAAGGTAACCATTTATAGTTAAAGGAATAGTTTGACATTTTGGGAAATACGCTTATTCACTTTCTTGCCGAAAGTTAAATGAGAAGAATTTGTGCGGTACATACAGTATGTAGCTGTACGGTAAATATGTAGCTGTTAGCTTATGTAGTGCTTATCTTAGCTTAGCATAAAGACTGAAAACAGGGGGAGACAGCTAGTCTGGCTCTATCCAAAGATAACAAAATCCACCTACTAGGACTTCCAAAGCACACTACACGTTATATCTTGTTTGTTAAATCCATACAAAAACCGAAGTGTAAAAACAATTCACCATTTCACAGGGGATTATTTGCAGGACTTTATCTTAGCCCTGACCAATAATTTTGTGGAGTCTCTGCCGGTTGCCTGGCAACAGGTTCCAGCCAAGAAGTAGTCTAGCACTAAGACCCCCGTAAAACAACGATTTGTCATTTTTACACGTTTTTGTAATGTGGTAATTATAGAGCTTTAGAGGTGCTAGTAGGTGGATTTTGTTACCTTTGGAGAAAGTCAGGCTAGCTGTTTCCAGTGTTCATGCTATGCTAAGCTAACCGGCCGCTGGCTCCAGCTACATATTCACCAGACAAACATGAGAGTGGTATCAATCTTCTCACCTAATTCTCAGCAAGAGAAAAGCTATTTTCCAAAACATTTAACTATTTCTTTACGGCGGTAGTTAAGATTATGGCCAGCCTTTCATGTAATTTATATTGATTACAGATAGTCTCTGCTCTACAGCCAGTGTTGAAAATCCTCCTTCCTGTCTAGTCCTAGGGGGGCGGAACTTACCCCCTACCTATCGAGCCACACCTGAACTGATAAGAGACCTGTTCAGGCCCTGCTAAGTCTCTTCCTTTGTTTGCTGCAGCATGTTGGTCCGCATGTGATCTTCTCCAGGTGGCACCAGATGTATTATTTGAGTAAGTTATGGATATTTGTAAGTTATTGCTGTTAATTCGTTCAATGGTGACTGAGTGCTTTGGTTGATTTATTAGAATACCTTTGTTTACTAATTATTGTTTTCATTTGCCTTTTTTAGCCTTTATATCTGGCAGTCAACTTCTAAGTGGAAATCGTCTGTAAAGACAAACGGTTGAACGGCTCTCATCTCTGGTCTTAATACTTTGACTGGTATGCCAATGCAGAGGCTCTTAGTATTACCTAACTACCACAAAGTCAAGTTTTTACATCCAGTGTAGCACCTCTTTGATTAGTCAGTCAGGCCAGAGAAAAGGACGTGTTAACTGATTAGGCAGGGTTCACTCTGTCAAGTACCTGACTGCTTGCCTGGTTTTAGCCACACCGGTTAACAAGGGAGGAGACAAAAAGGCAAAGTGAAAGTAGCCATCAGGGGGACAAAGACAAGACAGCAGAAGAGGGGAGAAGGTAACAGGTGCCATTTGATCTGAACAGTTCTTGTCCTCAAAGTGTTCATTCTCTGTGACCTCATTGGAAACGAATGGCAGAAAAACTAAATTATACCAGCCTGATTTGGACAAAACAGGGGAGTGCTTGACTTTATCATTTTGGGTGTGGAACAGTGAAAAATTAAACCAAGAGCACTTTTTAAAAAAAAAAAAGTAATTTAAAATGTATCTTGTGACCCATCCCCCATCCTAATGCACACACTTCCCAGGCCTCCTCCTTCCTCCTCAGAGGGCTTAACACTACTCCTGGTGTCCCAGATTACACAGCCAATTAAGGTGAAGGCAAAGCCTCTTCTGCTACCAAGCCTGGCTAGAGAGTGGTGTGTGAGAATGTGGCACGAGTTCATGCTGTGAGGCAGCACAAAAACATGAGTCAGTGGTCTACAGGGAAGCATTCAATGAACTAAATAAATAAAAAAATAAAGAAAGGTGTACACTGAGCGGGATGACAAACTATGTGAAGACTGTATAATTTGATTTCCCAAATACATATTACCCAATGTGAATTATGCATGCAATGTGCTGGACTACATTTTAATATGTTAACTGAATATCTTTCATTCTCTATAGAAAGTGCAGACCTTAAAAATTGTCATGGATTGCATTATATTTTATTCAACAGCACCACCAGCTGGCAAATATGAAACTGATTTAAATTCAGAAGCAAATCCCAACAAACATGTGTGTGATGAGAGTCCAGGAAGGTGCTTTTGAAAATGAGCCACACATGAGCAATGAAAATCTGCTGCTGAGTCTCTCTCTGTTTTTGACCCTGAGGGCTGTGCTGAGGAATGCATTTGTAAGTCATGCAATGTCAGTGTTATGCCAATGCAAATGAACACTCACACTGAAAACATTCTGCCACTTTCACACATACACATTGCAAGTCATTCAGGGTCTGAGGTCACTGCCTCAATGGTAGCTGCAGAGTTTATAGTGTTAATGTGGGTGGTGCTGCCATATCGGGCGAGGCCTGTCAACTTGGGCCCCATGAAGGACGACCTGCTACCTCAAACGTGGCTGCCAGGATGCTCCTCACTGTTATTATCACTCCCTGGTTCATGGCCGCCATCCTCTCTGTTGTTTTTCTGCTCTCCATAGGGTATCAGCGTACTGCGGTTAAACTGTCTCATTGGCTTGCCAAGAATCCCAAAGCTGTTTTATTGAATACATTGAGAGAGAACAAGGAGTAAGATTGATTTGTTTTCCACAACCCAAGTCAGTTTTATATGCTATCTTGCCACAAAAATGTACATGAAATAAAATTCAGTATAAATCATTCTACCCTTTCAGTTGATCAATGATCTGGTTAGATGGTGATGAAGATTCCCATTATATATGAAATCTGAGATTATTCAGTTAAAACCAGACAGAGCGCTCTATATTATCAATGTTCCCCGGTGGTCATATTGTGTTAGCCATGTAGAGTGGGTATCACTGCACATAATCACAATAGTGTTCAGTTTTTCATTTAGTTACCAATATCTAAGAAGCTGAAACAAAACTGAAGCACTTCCTATGAAAGTCAAAAGTAACCCAAAACAAATCACAGCTCATTACAGCTAAATGTCCTTTAAACTAATTATTAGCAACATTCAAATATATCTTTAAAGCTTCACTATATTTTTACATTAACACAGAATCAAATGACTGCAACAAGGATCACTGAAGTACCCGACCCACTGAAAATGACCACCTCACCCTGCAGCTTTATGGAGCTTTAAGCTTATGGTTTTGGTTTTTCAACTGCACATAGATGGTAGATGGTATGGCAGATTCTCCCCACATACTGTACATAATAAAACCACAGGCAGCCCATTCCAGCAATCAAGTGCTGACCAGCAAGTGGCTGGTTAAGAAAGTTGGACATCTAAAATGATAAAAACTGTTTCATAACAAGTTAACCATACCCCCTTGAGAAGCTAATAGTTTATCAGTGGTGTGTTTGACTATTTGTCTGACATCAACGTACACATAGCAGTCACTGTTATTTTGGGAATGGCAGTAGTGAAACAGATAAACCATACCCTTGATCAAAACAAATCCCATCCTCCTGAGTGTTATATGTGACACATTCTATGATGTTTTACACCACCTGACACTGGCCAGCTGCTGGTTTAGCTCCTCCGTCAGGGCCGCGGTGTCACAGTGCTCGGTCTGCAGCGGGCTCTGCCTTCTGGCCCGGCTGCCGAGGAACAGATGGGGTGAGCGTTCTTTGGGCGAGGGCAGCAGACACACCATCAGTGGGGATCGCTGATTAACTATACTGGTGAGGGACGGTCGCCTCTGGGACGTTCTGGGGTAAAGGTGAGATCAAGGAGTAGGGCCAAAGAATTTAATGAATTTATTGTATCCAAACACCCTAGGGAAACATGCCAATGCAAAAAAGATTTATTAGAGGAAACACAGGACAATTATAATGTGTACAAATTTCTCTTCGATACATTTGACTTACTCAACTGAGAGTAGAAATTAAGCTTATGAAACTTTTTTACACCATTATTTAAACCAAACATAATACTAAAGATCTGTCTATATAGCAGTTCATTCACACAC
The DNA here is from genome assembly GCA_002120245.1 of Maccullochella peelii. NCBI lineage: Eukaryota > Metazoa > Chordata > Actinopteri > Centrarchiformes > Percichthyidae > Maccullochella > Maccullochella peelii. Next base: position 50,689 of record LKNJ01000251.1, read on the forward strand.
AGACAACAGCTGTATAAGCATTTTCAAAAGGAGACATTCCTCACATATTACATTTTGTCGAACATACCGGTGGAAAAATATAAAATATCCACAACTAATTAATCAGGAAAAATGCTATGGAAGCCAAATTCTCAAGACCCAGGTGCTTTTCTAGAACAAATACAATATAGTCTGATTTTTTTAATCAATGTTTTCAGTGTTTTGCACAACAGCTGGAAGCGGTGCTGAAGCTAGTCCAGATCATGTTGTGTACATCCACCCTCAGGAGGAGAGCAAGCTCCAAGCCCAGCTTTTGATTGTTTGATCTCAACCTGACAGCAGGAGAGAGTGCTGGGCCTCTGACAGCTTACACAACTGCCAATCTTGTGTCAGACACTAGCAACGCAACATAAAACAGGCTGTCAGACATCCCTCTCCTATCGGACAAAGCTATGAATCCGTCTACATCAATCATATTCCATTTAGAGGTCTGACATGACATCCATCAAACAGACAACTTTACTGCCAGAGCTATTACGTTATTTACTGTAATATGACGAATCAGGGTCAGACTGGTTAAACATATTGATAGTTAGACAACAGATATTGATTGAAGCGGCTATAATCATTATTTTTATATTAACAATGGATGACACGACTACTTCTATATGAAAGTCATCGCTGGTAGTGATAAACCCACAGATAATTAATACCCGACTCTGCAGTTACCCTCAGCTCTACGGACCTTTTATAACTTCTTTTAGCTTATTGTTTTGGTTTTGTGTCACTGCTCTCATCAGCAGCAGGCAGCTGTTTTCAGAAAAAAGCTCTAAAAACAGAACTGTATGCTACCTGTCCAGCATAACATCAAAGTTAGTAGCTGATGAACGCGGTGTAGCTTTTTAGTGGCTATAAAGCTGCTAGCATAGCACATACTGTATGAAACAGTATGGCAGGGTTAACAAAATCACAGAAAGCAGTGTTTCTATTGGCTAATGCTTTGATCAGGGTTCATCAACTTAAGGCAAAATTGCACTGAGGCCAAAAAATGGATTCTTGAATTTCTCATTGAATTTAGTTTTTAATGACAGAGGCAAAGATTGATTAAAATGTGACTGCCTCTAAAGGCTGACCAATACTGAAACTTTACTAACTCCAGAGGGATGATATATTTTGTAGCTTACCTTTCAAACTGGCCTGTGGGGGCAATAAAAAATGAATAGGATAAGTTCACAGAGATATGAACCTAAATAGTAGTGAAATATGTAGTAATTGAAGAGGCCAAAAATGCTGTTACTTTTCGGCAATCAAAAATTCTCCTCCTCTTAAAAAATACATGTACAGTGACAGTGATGGTATCTCATGCCACCTCAACCCAACCTTTACCTGACTTTAAGGTACCTGTGCTTGAATGAGCTCTTACATCCCGTCTCCTTGGGGTCAGCTTTTCCTGTCTTTGCTGAACCATTAACAGTAGCGAAGGTCATTCCTGAGTTCCCATCAGTCCTGTTCCTCACTGCCGTGTTGAAGGTGTCGGAGTACAAAAGACGCCCCACCTCCTCTTGGATGTCCCTCAGGTCTTTCCTGCCAAATGTCACCCAGGCAACATAGCAGAAGAAGCTGTACAAACACTAAAAACAGAGGGTGAGGGGCAGAAAAGGGGGGGGAGAGAGTGAAGAGTGTCACCTGGGGTTCTTTACACACAAATCAGTTTTTTCCTTAATTTATGTGATAGTTAGACATTCACCCATTTTGTTCATGGATTCATTGAATGGACATGCAACCCCTTCTTTCTGACTAAAAACCCAGGCGGCCACTTATTCTTCTGTGTTTTTAAAAAGGTCACAACAGCTATTTCTGTCCAAAAAAGGTCACATACAGAGCAGGCAATAAGCTGCATGATATTTCTCTCCCTGTCCACCCACCCGGCTAAATACTGGAGAGAGCCTGTCAAAGCAAAGCACCTGTGTTGAGTCAACTTCCCCTACCACTAACTAATTCATTCAGGCCACCAGGCATAACCAGCACTCAATGTCGTTCTGTTCTGCTCACTGCCGTCTGTATTCACAGATGGCGAACTGGCCTTCACTCTGTGCAGGTGAGGCAATACAGGACTTCATCGAATGATTCAACATGCTGGTTTTGAGAGGAAAGAAATATCAAGTCAGTTACAAGTCAAATTGATCAAGATTTAAAATATGAGAGGATTTGTGAGGGGACAAATTAGGATCAGTTCCTAACATTTGTAATAAGCTTAAAAACATTTTAATTGATTAGTACATTTATAGCACATTGTAGGATTGCACCTACCGCATGTAGCAGCCATTCTGTACTGTTTGACGACATCCGGCCCCTGGAAAAAAAACACGTAAGAGCTTGGTATGTTGTGGCAAACTGTAATTGGTCGACTTCAATTCGTGGATGACATGATCATTTTAGCTCTGGGTCCGACATCTTGGTTCCGAATCTGTGAGTTGCATGACTATATTTTCTGCAGACAGCTATATTTCAACAGCACGTAACTTCATTGAGTGCAAAGCTTTTACAAGAGAGACCTGAGATACAACAGCACAACCAGTGTAAAAAAAAAACATGCAAATTTGCAATACAGAGAGCAATGATCAAGTGGTAAAAATACATTTTACTGGTAGGTCAAATGTAGAATATTAGATGGTTCCTTGCAGATCTTACTTTGGGCTAAAATGACAGTGGAGTGTTGGTTCTGGCTTTTGTGCCTTACCCCATTCAGATGATCATAACACTTCAAAGCATATCATAAAGATCTCCCTGAATTCCCAAAATGAACCTAATCTAATTCATCTAAATATTGCCCTTATTTGGGATTTCCCACTTAAATGTAATGTTTTCAGTGGCTTCCTCAGAGCCTCTTGAGAAGACATTCACTACTGCTATCCAATGGTACCCAGGAGGTATTTTGAAAAGGTATGACGAGTGATGCATCCTGGTAACTATACAACTGAGTGAAAATATTGCAGACGGAATTGTATTTTCTGAACAAATACTCACTTATGATGTGGTGTGTGTTGATGCTGCTCCATCTCCAGGTCCATGATTAGGCTGAAGTAACAGACAGCCAGCTTCTTTTGAGCTATCTCCTTTTTGGCCAAAGCCACCTCCATCATCCGGTGCTCTGTGATGATGTCTACACTGGCAGGTTGGTTAGAAAAGGAGTGAGGGTGTAGAAATACAGGACAGAGAAGAGAGAAAAAGGGGTAGGAAGAAGAAAAAAAGTAAAGAAATAGAAGTCACCGACATTGGTAGATAACACAGATAGAAAACTGTGATGAAAAAATACCTCAACATTAAAATAAAGGCATTAATCACCAGCCTGAAAGATACATTATGACAATATATAGAATAATAGACAACACTCTTCCATTCTTAGCATACTTACGCCATTAAAGGCTTAGGTTTATTCTCCAGAGACTTGTATTCAAAGAAACAAGACAGGTACAGGAGAAGGGCAGTCAGGACTTCATCAAGCTCTTTACTCCTGGACACAGACGAGCAACTAGCATCAGCGTATGACTTATCTTGTCATACACATTGCCAAACGGTCGAGGCAGATGACCGCCCACCCAGAGCCTGGTTCTGCTCGAGGTTTCTGCCTGTTAAAAAGGAGTTTTTCCTTGCCACTGTCGCTTAGTGCTTGCTATTGGTGGGAATTGTTGGGTCTCTGTAAACATAAAGAGTCGGTCTAGACATATGAAATGTTGTATATGAAAAAGTGCCCTGAGATAACTTTGTTATGATATGGCGCTATATAAATAAAACTGAACTGAATTGAATTGAATAAGTCTTTGTATTCCTTACTTCAATGCAGCCAAGAAGCAGAATGGAATGGGAAGCGAATAATTCTCCTGTAGCAAACTGACAGCCACCTCTACAACACAGAGAGCTTTGTCAGAACAAGGTCAAAGGTCATGTAGCACTCACTAGGTATAGAAATATATCATTTTCTGGCTAAATGCTAACACCATTACCGTAGAGCAAAGTTTAGTTTTATTTTATATTTGATATGATATGAAGATTGATCAATCATGGAGGGATCTTAATTTTGGAAAAGAAATCACTGGGAAATGGTGTGCATATTGCATGATGGGATAACCAAGGAAGACAAATCTAGGAATAATTTGGTTGCCCAAAAAAACTCACTCTAGGGATACCAATGCAAGCTCTCATGTAATGGAGCAAGTTATCACAAATGCAAATCTGAGCAATTGCTGATTCCTGTATATTCACAAATAGCAAACTCTGAAATTACCAATGCTCTTACAGGACACAGAGGAGCAGCTGACTTAAGTCATGCACGATTATTGTTCAACAACATGTTGACACTTGCGTTTAACATCATCAGTGGTGATGAGGTCCCCTCGCCTCTTCATCACTGAGGACCTGTAAGCATTCAGATGAGCAGGGCTCAGGCCCTTCCTAATGCTTTGGCGCCCTCTATGCTTCAACACACAGATCCCCGCCAACCTGAGGAAACAGCATGATCAACATGTGCAGGTTAGTCTCTCGAATGGGAACAGCAAAACAGCATGTGCAATTACAAAAAGAGGTGAATAGATTTCTTCTGCCTTTCGAGTAATCATAAACACAGGTGAGTAACGTGAACAGACATTTAACGTTATATTCAAAGACTTTTTGAAAGCTGCTTGTTGACCCAGGCCTACCACTCTGATCGCTGCTGAAGATCGTTGAAATCGACACTGGTTTGCCTCCGTTTCTTCAAAACACCCTCCTCTACTGGACTAGAACTAGAGAAGGGGGAAGATATTTACTATATTATTTATGTTTTGCTATTTATTATTGTTCAATAATAGCCTACTACCGTAATTTGGCCCAGCTGCCCTCACCTGACGAACTCCACTGTTTGATTTTCATCATTCCACATCCAGCGGCCTGGAGGCGGTACACTCACCTGAACAGTTTTAATGTCAACCAGACCTTTAAATGTGTAACTTTAGGATTAATTGTACCGTTACTAAGACACGTTGACATTTTAAACGGTTAATGAAGTTAAAATTGCAGCACAAACACCGGTAGTAAGTTACCGCCCGGTAAAATTGTAACGGTAGCCTATCGAATGTTTTTATTTTGTCACATAACGTCTTCAAAACTTCGTTTCGTCTGTCTCAATGTGGCAACTTACGTTTCTCGGCTCTTCGGGATATTTCGGCATTTCTGTGAACAAAACTTTCTACAGTTTAGCTCGTGCTTTTTCCTCGTTGCCGTTTGCTAATGTTAGACACTGTATCCAGGCAACAGCCAATGGGGAAGAAGCAGACCCCTTGACGCATTGTTACGTGACGCTTTTAAATTCAATCTGCATACAAGCATCGTTCTCATGTCCAATCTTCTGTTTGGGTTCCTGGAGACCCCAGGTCCTCTTTAAACGCTCAAAACACACACTTAAAATTGTTTACCTGCTTCACGACTTTTCCCAATATTAATTGAGTTGTTGTTTTCTGTATATCTTTATTTAAAAGGATGAATTAAAATGTTTTTTATGGTATATTCATATTTAAAAAGTGCCTATTTGCAACTGTATTGTCAGTAATACACAACAGCTACCCAAGTGGTTTCAATAAAGCCACAGACATCTTGTTACACGTTTTATTTTTTTAGGCATTCAAAACTTTGTATTTCCATGCACCTTCATTTCCCCCCAAAATGGAACTGTATCAAAAAGCTGTCTAAGCATAAAAAAAAAAAAAAGTCTAGGACCTGTGTTTGCAGTAAAAAGCCCAAGATCTGCTTTTCTAAGCTCTCTAAATGTACAAGTTAGTCTTTAAATGCTCTTTGGTGTGATGAGGTGTACATTTTCAGTGAGGTAATCCAGCCCCCAGTCTCGTTGTCTGTCTGTCAGGGCATCCACTGACTGCAGCAGCACGATATCACAGCTGTTCCCTGAGGAAAAGAAATGCACCATTAAAAAACGCAAATTAATCTCAGCCTTCATAGTCCGTATCAGGTATCCAAGTATCACTTCCTACAGTATCATAGTGCTGTTCATATTTTGGTTCATTTATAGGCCTAAGTTTTAAGATTAAGCACAGAAACACACTCAGCCATGATTGCTCTTAACAACACTCACCAAACAGGCTGTGTACTTGCTCATCAGGCACAAAAAAGGGAGGACCTGAAAGACAAATACAGTCTCAAATATCTTTTATGTTTCACCAAACTCATACAAACACACTGGCCCCCTGCAGACATTTTAAAATGCAAAATAAATGAAAATAAACAGCAGGATTTTTTTCTTTTGTTTTAAGACGACTATCTATACAGTGCCACAATATGGACAGTTACCTGTATATAATTCAGGATTGTACAACAAAGTGTCCAAAAGGTATCTGCAGTCTTTGGCCATGAGAGAAGTTATAAGAGCAGCATACCTGTTGTATTGTGAGAGAGAATTCCAAAATGTTACCAAACTGTGTTGTATCTAATAAATTACCTGATGTGAATTTCTTAGAATGACTTAAATTGAATATTGAAATTGTTTCAGGTGGTTTTAATTTAATTTTAGTGTGATTATATGTCATATTTTTCAAATTCTGACCATTATGTTTTAAAATAAACTCATCTGCTATGTTGATATATCAAATCTCAATGGAGGGTTCAATCTCATGTTACTTTTCTCTGTCTCTTGGGTTGATGGCCACTAGAGATCCCCTGTCCCAAAGTCCTCCGAACTGACCATCAATGGAACTGTGAAATGGAAAAACAGAGTTTCTGTGTTCTACCTGTGCACGTAATTTAACATCTTGAAAAGGATAAATACATATGCAGTTTACTTACCTGGAGAAGTTGTACAGGTCACATTGATATATGGAGATATTTCTCTCTGAGCTCTGTGAAACAAAGGCAATGTCGATTGACAATTTTATCCATGTAAATACAGCTGTCTTCACCTGGCAGGGCAATGCTACTGTTCCTACATGTGGGTCCTGCACTTATTACATAGATCAACACTTTTAAAAGTCAGTGTTTTTGCATGTTTTAGTCCATTTACTACAAATCGCATACTATCCTTAACATTACAGTCATTTGTCATAGCACGTTTTGAATTTCTAAATGTGGAAACACAATGGCTGCAAATGTTTGTTAATTTTTTTTAAAGTTTAAAATTACCCCTGCAGAGTTACCTTTTGATTGCTTTAGCTAGGTTATCTGTCGCAGAAAACCTTTTATTTTTGTCAAAGTCACATTATTGTTGTGTGGTAATGCAGTGCAGACTTTTGTCAATCAATCTGCTCTTAAAACTCCTTTCCCATTGTAATGGAAAATCACTTTGTACTTTGTATGACATTTTTAAGTAACCTTCAGAACTCTGTGTTCTTAGAATAGGATGACATTTCTGAGTGACTTTATGAACTTTGCATTCTTAGAATTTGGGATGTAAAATCGAGACCTTTTATGTTTACTTCGACACACCTGCTTTCATATAACAGTTTTTTTTTTTTATATAAAAGTCTGCTGTCTGTACTGAAAGACCTTGTCTTGAACTTTCACAGTTAGGGAGTTACCCTAAGACTTCTGCTTGTCTCTGTGTGACGCATGTTGCTTCTATAAAAGAGAACGATAAATTGTATTTTTTATCAGACCCCTGACTGGAGTGTTTGACTCTGTGTCTGATCCTTTCTGCAGAAAGCTTCTTAATAAATATAACAACGACAACTCTTAGGTTTGAGACTCTTTAATTTCAGATTTCCACCACACCGTCCAACGATAATGTAACTTTGACAACAATAAAAGAAGACATATTGTACAGCGTGATGATGTTTTAAGACAAGGGACTAGGATCCTCACCTTTGCAGGGCTGTAATGAAGTCCAATCCTCCCTTACACTGTTTCACACTTATTCTGGTGTTCTTTTGAACCAAATTGATTCATTTAATTTAATTTATTTAATTAATTATTCACTTGTTCTCTTGGACATTTGTTTCAGGAATTGGTTTTAACTAATGTAAAGTATACAGGATTTGTATATAAATCTAATTTGTAAATACATTTGCGATACAAAAAACCCCCTACTGGTATGGTCCTTTTATTTAGCTAGTCAAAGACAGAAAAATATGACAAAGCAGTGTTTTTGTTCAGTTGACCACTTTGTGATAAATACATTGTTTTTCCTGTGACGGCTTCACATTAAAAGCCACCCCATGTTTTTGCATTTGCATGATCTTAATGTGAAGCAGTATAACTAAACAAAGACTGGTATGTACAACACATTTGAATAACTTGAATGTGTTTCAGTGGTCTTTTGAATAAATGTTAAGCATGGGTACAACATTCATCCAGATGTTATCAGTAAAAATATGAAAAGCATGTTGATCCCTCACTGTTTAACACACACGTGTAGTTCCCCCACCTTGTAAACCTTTGCTCCAGGTATGGCAGGGACAGGCTCCTCGCTGTAGGTCAAGTTGTTCTCCTCAAAGAACTGTTTTATAGCCTTTTCAGATATCTCCACCCCAACCACTGAATGGCCCATGTCGGCTAGCCTGGGATTTACACAGGAAGTAGAGAAAATGTTTAATTATAGGGTGTCCATACATTTTTAATAGGAACTGGCAGAAACGATAACTGAAAATTTAAACACCAAATGTGAGCTTTCTTAGTGGATATAGTACACTTTTTCATACCACTTCATATCTACAGCTTTCCCACAGAGAGGGAAGAAGAAGCGAACTCCTGTCCGTCCAGCAACAACTTTATCAATATTGTTCTCCAGCATCCTGCCGAAAAAACCCAAAACTATTAACAGCAAAACACCAGACATTCCTGTGTTTGTTTGTTTTATATAGTTAGGGTTACATCATCACTCACTTTAAACTTCTTAACTCTATGAAAAACACTCAAACTTAACAATGTCTGAATGAGGTGATGTTTGGACTGAATTAGCCTAGCTGATATTCATTATGTGCCTTGTAAACAGATGATTTTTATGGGGTCATTGGAGAGGTAATGTGCATTTACAGTCGATGTAATCTTGTTAAATCCCACATGCATTTGCAAGACTTTTGTTTTCCCTCATCCCACGAGGAGGTGGATACAAGTGGGGCCTTTACTTGTGTACATGAGGCTGATGGAAGCCGGTTCTGTCCTCCTGCCAGCGTTCCTCCCATTCTCCAATTGCCATGACCCGATTCGCCTGCAGTGCCAGCATGCTGGTCATGTTTGCCTGACCCCAACTACTGGGGGATAACAAAGAGCAGAGATACAGAGAAAAAGCAAAGAATGGAGAGAATAGCATTCATATAAGTGTCGGGAGACACATCTGAAACAGCTGCACAGTGAACGTATGTGTGAAGGCCTAAACTATGATGGGGGGGGGCAAGCCTTTAGAGGGCAAGCTTGTAGGGTTACACAACCAAGATTCTTATTGACCCAAGAGCATTTGACTCTACTGGTAGATTATTACAGATGAATCAGCAGTAGTCAGAACAGACAGAACTGAGGTTGGTCCAGCTTTATGAAATAAAAGCGTTCCTATTTGTCACGTGAGCAACCAAACTCTGACGTCAGGGGGAAATTACCAAACGGCTTGCATAATAAGAGAAGTACTTTCTAAAGTAAGTTAATTAGATCTTACCCCCTTGATATAAATAAGTTAATTCAATCAAATAGCATATATCAGATTATGACCAGAAGCGGTTATATTTGTAATGGGCCTACATAACAACACAACTACATTCCAAAGTCCACGCGTAGGCTACCTAGCAGCAGCCTGGCATAAAACCAAACACAGTACTGTTAAGAGAAAATGTGAAACCCGCATGGTTTTCAATTCTAGCCAAGAGCGTACATTTCCTGAATGAAGACTGCTAATATTTGTTCAGCAACACACCAGCTGCAGCGTTGATCATACAACCGTTTCAATGAATACAAGGTAAATGTAGCTTAGCTAAATGGATATTTAATGCCCTGAGTTTAGTCCGTCAGGCGATTTATTTGTCTGCTACTAGTGGTTGGTTAGACAACCAAAGCGAAAGTGGCAGGAAAAGCAATGCCTGACAGGCGATACTCGGGATTTAAAGTTGAGAACTACACCCGGTTTTACTTCTGGTTTGGGAGGAGCCTGATGCTGCATTCAGTTACGTGGGAAATACCATGATCCTCCTTAACAATACCTAGGCTACTGGCTGACTCAGTTCCTCTGTGTTCTGTGACTAGATACTTCTTTAGGAAACAGTAACTGGGGTCATGGCCCCTAGATAACAGGAACCTGCAGTTAAGGTGGGAAAGCTATAATTAGGCTAATGGACTCTAGCTTCAAACGAAGTATCTATTTATAACAATTGTGTTACTTACATGCTCATTCTTGCTGTTTGCTGTGGAGACCACTGATCTCTGTATGCTTGGAGTCCATTTGCAAATGTCTTGAATGAAACTTACAGAAGGACAGATCTTTGTATTTTGCCTTTATTGATACAGATTATCACCAAACTGGTTGGGGTGATCAGTGAGGAAGCATTTATAAGTTGAGGTAATAGCCTACTTTTACTTTTGACATATAACAACAGAGTGTGGGACAAAGATCAAGCAGTTTAAAATACTTTTTCCATTACACCAGTAAAAGAAAACAAGCGTTCCCTGCTAGTTTAATTTAATTTCAGACTCTAGAACAGTGCACAATCTTTTCCACACAAGGCTGCTGTTGTCACCTCACTTTGCCACTTGTTACCTTGGCTGCATTATGTAAACTTACTTGGTTAGTTATACAAGGTATATCTTTTCATATTGGGCTACTTTAAATGCATGATTTGCTATAAGAATCATCCAATTGATCTAGAATCATCATATTCATCAAAGCATAAGAATGTCCAAATTAAATTGGACTTCCAAACAAAATTCTGGAGAATAACCTTGTTAGAGCTTGAGAGTCCATTCTTGAGCTTGGGAACAGTAGTTTTATTAAAAAGAAAATCTTAACTCAAGGTCCATTTACTGGATTTTTCTTTTTTAGCTTTCATCCGCACCTCGCTGTCATCCCTGACAGGTGGGTTTTCCTGAGGTATCATGGCGAATGGTATCTTTGTTGTAGTGCAGAGAAGTGTAGTGCTGTGATTTGAAGCTAAAACTATACTGATAGACTGATTAGCAATTAATTCACAGACAACTAATCATCAACTATTTTGATAATCGCTTAATCATATAAGTCTTTCATTGGTTCCAGCCTCTTACATGTGACAGCCCAAATTTAAAAAGCTTATCCTAAGCTAATAATAATCATCATAATCATAATGACATTAATTATATTGATAATAATAATGTATTATCATTTCAATTGTCAGAATTTAGCATGACTTTTTTTTTTTTTTAACAATTGTGGAAGTTTGATTTTTACTGCCCCCCCACCCCCCACCCCCTTTGCCTGTAAAAGCATGCTGAAACAACATTCAGACTGTGACAGCTGTCACTAATCCCCAGAAAGCCTCTGCACTGTTGCTCAGTGATTAGTCTCGCTTGCCCAGCCTGCCTCTACCCACACTGGATTTGGTTCAGTGCTGCGCTGGAGCCAGGAGACGGATCAAGAGATAAGATATGCTATTCTTCCAAAGCAAGACAAAGGTGGATGACTTTATCCGGACACACGGGGGCGCAAGAGTCTCAGAAATGCCTGTTTCACGGTGGAAATAAGGCGCCCTGCCACTCTCAGCTCTGTTTCCCCGTGATTGTCATGTTGTAGGCCTACCCCATTAAACGTGCAAAGGCATGGTATTTAGGCAGTCACGTAGCATTTGGAAGACAACTCTACATCAACACAACATATAAAGTAATGTAGTAAAAATACTGCTGCTAGTGGTGTATTTAACCTGCCATTCGTAACATCTGGCTCTTTGGTCCTCACCATGCAGATCCTTAATATATGGGGCGCGTTTGTGTGTTGCCAAAATAATGAAGTCTGTCAGGCTAATTGTAGGCTACTTTAAATTTGAGTAATAGGCTAATGCGTTAAGTAGCCTACTGTCTTCACTATTGGCCTATAGCAGACAACTCTTGTCTTAGAGAATTCAACTGCTAAAACAACAAAATCCTCCCAGATTGGCGTCCCTCATATACAAAACCATCATCATAATGGTGGCCCAGTGTTTACAGAGATGCATTTGAAGCCATAGCTACTTTCAGCAAAGGTGACTAGATTACCATCTTGAGCCACAATAAACAGTAGCCTAGACTAGACTACATTTAAAGGAGCCTTGACAAATGTGACGCCCCTCCTGTGCGTAATTCGGTGTTTCTAAAGCGCCCCAGTTGCGCGGGGTCGCATCCAGATGTGTGTGTTTTTCTTTACGGTGAGACGAAGACGTCGAGGAGCCTCTGAACCAATCACTACCGCCCGGGGGCGGGTCGTGCGTGGACTTTTGTGGATATGGAAAATGGACAATTTAACACGCAAATTCATCATTCATATCCCGACTGGGAGACATGTGCTTAAACGCTGAATTGAAGCGCAAATGCCCGGCCGTGGTGTGAAAAGGAAAATTACCAGAGAGGGGAAGAGCGTGGCTCGCCACCCGGTAAGGGCGAGCTCTCTGTCGGGGAGAAGTCGGAGCGCAGCGGGGATCGTACTGGGTGATTTCTGCTGTCTATGTTAAGAGGATGTATTCATTGTAGATGTATCTGAGTAATAACGGATAAACCGATGTTTCTGATGAGATTGCAGGTTACATTTTCTGTATTCAGAGTTGTCGAGTATTCCTCAGTTGGCTCATGGATCTTATTCTCTGGTCTAAAGGCATCACCATTGCAAGCTCATGCTTATAAAAATACAACGAAACGTGTATAGGCTATATGTCCCCTGACATATGGTAGCGGTACAGGTTGCGATTGTAAAATTATGGATTAGGCTATGTGCCTATAAGGTGCGTTTTGCCACTGCCCACTGCTATCAGGTCCTGGTGTATTGTTTGCATGGCGCTCAGCAGCGCACCTTTGTCACTCACGCTGCTCAGATGTTGAGAGAATCAACATCAAGAATCAGTGTTGGAAGCATCCCTCGCGATCATACAAAATTAGAAAACCTTTTGTTATATTGTAGCGATTCTATAGAGACAAAATAATGCCAGAAGGTCACTATAACATAAACTCACTATAAGTGCAACAGGGGCACTTTAGTTCACCACTGGATTATCATGAGACTATAGCCTTTAGCCATTTTGACAGACGCAGCCTGTTTCAGTAAATCTAGGTAGCTGTTGGAGCAGCAGGGAGTGATGATGTGCGGTCCTTGGTGCTCTGACTGAGAGAGGTGCATGCTGGATAATAAAGGAGAACCCGACATATCGGCGAGTGACAGATCTGGGAAATTTGGAGGGCAGACACGAGGGGTCGACGGGACACTCCGCCTTTAGATTCTTTTTACGGACGCGCCTGGACGGTGCGTTATGTTTGCGCCCTGTCAGCCTTGTAGCTTAATCATATTGTAGGGCTCATAAATCGGGAGCGGGGTCGCCCCGCGAGGTGAAGTTGGTGTTTTGAGCCTCTACAGCTGGTGTCATCGGCGTGCTGAGCTGTAGCAGCGCAGCCAGAGCTTGGCACTCAACAGTTCAGTGCGAAACTGTACTGATTCTGCTTCAGGGGGACTGGAGAGTCTGAATCACCCAGCTCAGAACTGGATGAACCTGCAGCAGCCACCTGCAACGGATCTCAGTATCATTCTGTGACAGGTAGGCTGAATAGGTGGCTTGTTTTGACAGTGAGACTGCCGCACGTTAGACTAAGTGGCGTTCAAATACTGAAGCTGTGTCACAGAATGACTGATGCATTTATGGACCTGAATGATTAACTGTAATTCTAAGGCCATTGTAGATCATTATGTATTCTCTGGGTTCCTTTCTAAGCCTTACACCAACTTTCTGGGAAAATCTTCAGCACACGTTGCAGTCTTTTGGCAGATTATCTGCTTCTCCCACTGGACAGATGGGCTGTGGGTTACTCTGCCACCATCCAAGAATATTAAATAATGTTGCCATTAGTTCAGCTGTCATACTGTTCCTGAGTGCAAAATAGTTGGAAGTAACATCGGAATCACTTTAATCTTAAAGTACACTGAATGCAAAGTCCTAATATACTTTGCAGACATATTTATTGATGAAGATAGTGAACAGAAACAAGACAGTAACAGTACAAGGCATTTGGGGAACAGCAGACTATGCATATCATACAATATGACATCACTTCCCCTTAAAGTCAGACGGCACAACATAATTAGAATCAATTCTTGAATTGTAAAGTATTTCTTGAGAGCTGTGGGGAATTTCCATTTAAATTTAAAGCTATTTTGAAACACCTGTCTAATACCTTACTTTCACATTTAAAAGAAATACACCACAGGGCTGTGTCTTCTTGATGCAGTCCAAATTAAAAAAATGCTTTGTTCTGGCTTCTGTTTGTCTTGGACACCTCTCTTGCATTCAATGTATAGTAGCTAATAGCTTAGGAAAGAGCATAAAATTACCTGCGTTCACATCCCACTAAGTGCTCCGTGTCTTAATGAATCCCAAAGAAACAAACAAGGCAGGCCGAGTTCACTGCAGCAATTAATTACAACTCTCTAGTCTATTTTTTTGATGAGAAAAGATGGTGACTTCAGTGATCCCAAATAAAGTGCTGTCATTATCATGGATGCGCAGACAAGGCTCTCTGGGGAGGGTGGATCCTATAGTGGCAAGCTGTACATGGATTTCATCTGATTTATGAAATAACTTTTATTGTAATGGCAACCCCATCGTCTTAATGGGATTTTGCATTCATGGTTCTGTAATACCCTCCCTGGTGATTAAAAGAAGCGCAAATCTTGTCTTGTCTAAAGCACTGACCAATATAGACAAAATTCATATTCCAGAGGTGGTGGGCATTTCCATAATCAAGGCATTCATTAGAGGGGTTGTGAATATCAGTGTGCAACCTTTAAAAGCTATTAACCCTGATGGGTGACTGTGCATAGTGATCATGTATTCTCATGCGCTTTTTTACTGTGCTTGTGTAAAAATATGTAATAATAATCACATTAGAGAGTAAAGGAAAAATAAAAGATTGTGGAACAGCTTTGAAATCAATTTATTTTCCTCACAAGATCCTTAATCTTTTCTGCAAAAACTACTGCTTTAATCTCAGATGTCAGGGACACTCGGTACTAATTGAACCCCGTCTGGAATGTGCCCCATCTTCCGTATCCCAGGGTCAGATTTATATCATCCCTGCGCTGTCAAGGTCATATTGTTTATAGGCCGATCTGATCGGAGTTCTGTGACAGAAATGCCCCCAGGCTGAAGCTGCAGTGATAAGATGAGTTGCATGTAGGATGCACTGCGAGCAGGACCAGTTAATAAGGCAGATGGATTTCACTACATGCCGTTTCTGCTGTGTGTTGTTGTCAGGTGCACAGCCAGGCACCCTGAACACAGAGCAGAGCACTTGCTGTATCAGTGTCCTCAGGAGGCTTTTCCACTCTATATGCTGGGAGCTGTGTGCCAGTGTTTCGATGATCTTGGTCTCTGTGTGACACAGCCTGACCCACACCTTTTCAGTCCATTTTCTGGGACTTTAAACAGCTTTGCCAGATTCAGAGCGCGAGTTTAAACCTCCTAATAACCGTTCCTACCCATCTTGTTAATTCTGTTAATTAGCCCTTGTGGCGTTGGAGTGCAGCATATTGTTGAGACATAATTAATCAACCCGGCTTGTAATTATGCTGGGTTTGGAATGTGTGCGCGGTTGGGAAGCTGGTTGCGTTGCAGGGCGTTCGGCTCGAGATAAACATCTTATTAACCGTGTCAGAGTCCCTCAGCCCACGTGGAGCAAGCACAGTTTTATTAAGGTGGAGAAGAACGTGCTGTAATCCATATTATGAAAATGGCCTTGTAAAAGAACCAGCGGTTGACGTTTATGGCCATTATGGTTCAGAGGTGGTCGAGCTAATGGAAAAATACTCTGGCAGCAAGAGAGATTTTTTTTTATACAGTAAACAGCCATTTATTCAGCATAGACCAAACTGCACATATGCGTATGTGTATGTGTCTGCTTATATTTGCATATGGTGTGTGGGAGTGTAAAGAGCACCTCAATTTCAAAGGGCAACTAGTAGGTGAGGGCAGAAAATAGAACATGTATCACATCCTGGTTGTAAGCCTTTAATGCAGGTCTGTCAGGGGAGATGGCATTATTTTTTTGGACTGCAGGTTTTTCTTTGGCTCGCCACAGACTGACTGATACAATTACAGACAAACAGGCAAACCTCACATACTCAGAAAGAGATAGAAATGCATCACCGCTATTATGCAGCCATTCACATTCATGCCAATAAAAACACACAGTTAATGAGCACATACACACATTTTTGCCTAGACTAGCACCTCTGGTCACTAAAACAAAGAAGCATACACTAACACAGTGGTTCCCAACCTGAGGGTTGGGATTCCCCAAGGGGTCACAAGATAAATCTGAGGGGTCATGAGATGACAAAAAAGGGTAGGAAAGCAGAAAATATTTGTATCTGCAACAAAAGTTAGCAGTATTAAGCTAATATTTGCTTTTTGCTTGTGATATAGATCATTTTATATTTTCGGGCCCTTAAAGTTATAATCCTTAATACTATTTCTATATAGTAGATTTCATCATAAGTGGCGGAGTCTGCCATTACCACGCTGGATTCAGGTTGCCTTCACAGGAAACGATGCAGTATGTAATCCAGCGTAGTTTTATCTCATTGATAACAGCTACACTATTTACTGTTCACTCTCTTTACACTGAAACATGCAAACATCTCCTACTGCTGCTGCTTCACATTAAGAGCATTCAACTGGCAAAACATGGGGTGACTTTTATTGTGGATCTGCAACTGTCTTTTTCTGCCTATTTTGACAGCAGATTAACACATTTACGCAGCCACAGCGATCTGTTAGATGTTACAAGAGTTATGTTGGAGTTACAGGCAGTAGGCAGCACAAATCCAACTTATCAGCAAGGTTACCAACTCCTTTTATTGTGTCCTGCTGATGTGTGGAAAACTACTTACACCATGTGCAGCATGAAATCGGATCGCAGTTGTTCACGGTATGATGGAAAAAGGCAGATTTTTGCCTGACTTCTTTATTAAAACATTGTGAGTTTGTTTGGCTGCACTGTAAACACACCAGTTACTCTTCTGTTGTATTTCTGAGAAAGTAGCAGTTTACTGCTTCCATAACTCTGGGACCTTTACTATTAAACTGCACTTGTCGCCAAATCAACCAGGACTGATATCTTAAGAAATGCAACTTAAAACCGTTCTCATAAAAAATGATCTGAGAATGAAAAATCACTCATCGGTCGAACTGGCCTGCATTATGTGACATGTGTGAACCTGTATTGAAGGGTCACGTCGACATAGCTCAATAGACGTAGCTCAATTTTAAGGGGTCACAGGCGAAAAAGATTTGGAACCACACTGCAATAACACAAACTACGTAGTGCGGCTATCTTGTGGTCCCAGGTCACGCTGTCACATCTCTCAGGCCTGTAATGACAGAGTCCGGGGTTTAATTTTAGCTCCACTGAGCGTTTCACCTCACCACAAGATTTGTGTTTTCTTCAGAACACTTCATTTTGCTGAACTAATATGTCGCCAGCTTTAGGCCAGCAAAAACACACATGCCAGATGTGTGTTTAAGTATAGTTTAGAGACACTCAGGCACATACAGCCACACAAAGTCACTGAACCCCCTTCTGCCACTGCATGCTGGCATTTGTACAGTGCAATCACCCAGGATTTGTGTCAGTGTATTGTAGGCTTCCATCATTCAGGTGGGCTGTCTTTACAAGCATATTATTTGGGAAGGAATGGAAATCTCATTTTACCAGGCATTTGGCCCATCCAGTGTCAACCTGCTCTATGTCACTACCCAAATCATTTCAGACATAATAATGCTGCTGCTGCTGCTTCTCTTACAGTGGCAATGACTCTGTTACCCGGAGAATGACTGTAATGGTAGTGGATTTCATTTTGAGCGTTTACAATGTCAGTTGTGCTCAGCACTGGTGCTGTGGCCAGAAAACAGCAAATTGAACAAATAAGGGGAAAGCCAATCTGTCCCTGAAAGGCAGAAATCTCTTTATAAAAAATATCCTATTTGGTGGAAGAAAAACACAAATTGACAACTACTGAATTTCCTGCAGAAGGCCATCATAGGTGACATCCATTTCAGAGCATGTCAGTTTTCATTTTCTATCAAAGCCTGCATAACCACAGTTGAATAAGCTGCTGTGTAAACACAATTCAAGGCAGACAGATGGGATGACAAATTTCAATTTTGTTTCCCTGAATGACTTAATAGTGTAGTTCTGTGGAAAACCGCAGCAGGTAGAAACAGTTGAGGGAAGCCCTTAGGGCCCTCAGAGAGGAAGAGATCGAGGGCAGGAAGTATAGGGATTGGGTCCTGTCATCCATGAAATATTGATCATTAAGTCCCTCTCCCCCATGTCATTCTCTGCATCCATGCCACTTTAATGTCCTTCATCCTCACCTTTTATTCCTCTTGACTTGTTTCTTTCCTGTCCTTTTAAGTACCGACCTTCCCAAGTCCTCCAGATCAGACATATACAGCTCTGATACGGCTGTAGGAGAGAGAACAATGAGTGTATCAGTGAGGCTGATATTGAGGAGATACAATTAAAAACTAACTCTGGATTACATGCATGCATTGTTTTCCTGTGAATCTCTCTTGCGTGTGAAGGCAATTTTAATCCATCGCGGGAGTCTGCGGAGAATGTAAATACATTAATAGCTGTTGCTGAAAAAATTCTGACCATAAATAGTATCGAAAAGCGGGTTTGATTTCATGAAAATCTTTATAACTTTAAAACAGAGTATGTTCAGCAGGAGAGTACCTTAAAACTGTAGCATTTTAGAGAGGTGAGGTGAGCAAACAACTTGAGAGGTACTTTCTTTGCAGTAAGGACATGGAACATTGTGAAGAAAAGCTGGTTTGTCCTGCTCTGATGGTACATGATCCACCTGCCACTTTATTTCAGCTGATTTTAATGCAGTGTGCATTATTACATTTTCCTCACTTTGCAGTGTTGACACAATTTCATTGCTTGCTTAGTAGCCTACACTCTAAATGAACCTTCCTAGAAGTTTCTTTGCACTCAAGGCGAGTGAATGATCAAAGAATTGTTGGCCTAGAGTGTGTTTCTCATGTCTGTGATTAAGTGTTTTGTGCCCCTTGCTTCATCCCATCTCCCCCAGCTCCCTTTTGAGGATGAAATTGAAAAAGGAAAACCATGCAAAAATAGTATTGTTTCTACGTGAAACCCTCCAGTCAGCTTAGGAAGGATAGGAAAAGGAGGCGAAAGGAGAGGAGAAAATAGAAGGACGGAATGATGGAAGGCAGGACAAGTAGGAATTGAGGGGAAGAAAATATAGATGGGAAACAAATGACGAGGGGTGGAACTGTAGGGCTCTGAAACCTGCTTTCACCTTTCCTTGAACCCTGTCCTTCCACCTTCGAGCCCCTCTATTCAATGAGCCTTGTGGCTTTTTCCAGTGCTAGTCACCCAACCATAATGATCCATCATTGATCCATGACAGAGGGACTTCTCTCACCACTTAAAGCCACTTACGTGTATGTGTGTATGTGTACATCCATACGTGTGTGTGTCTTCTTGCTGATTTGCAGCTTTAAGGATGCTGTCAGGCCCTGTTCAGGTCCAGGCATGCCCCAGAGTTTCACTGGCTTACATTCATCATTATTGCTCCTAGTTAATGGCCACACACTGCCAATATATGGTTTGTCCTTGCACACAAAAATAGGATGGTAAGGATGAACATAAGTGTTCAACAGAAGCTTTCATACACCTAGAGCTGTCAGTAGTAGTTTTAAAAAAGTAGTTTCATGCCCTAATAGCCTGTAATGTTATCTTCAATTGCTATATTCAATTCAAATATTATCCTCCATCCTCCTCTAAACCTGTAATACCCTATTGCCTCAGAAATTTCTCCTTGTTTTGTAATTTTGAAATCAATTCAAATTGGAGGTTTGAGCTGGCATTATTTGATAAGATAAAGTGAATAAAGCATGTCATGTGGAGGCTTGACCTGAAAATAATAATCGTGTCTTATTGTGAAATGGCAGTTTAAGCATGGAAACGGACTCTATTGTTGATCCCACAGTAATAGAGAGACCTCAGTGCACTTAAATCAATGTAAATATCCTTAGTGGACTTGTATTTTTCAAAAGCAATGTCGTCCAATGGTATTAGATTAGATAAGGCAACGGAATAAATTCTTCATGCCCATCATCATTACCATCATCATAATGATACCCTCCATCACTTTTCTATTACACCTTCTTGCCATCACTATCAATTATCCCCACAACCACAAATCACCCGGACAGAGCTCGTGCAGATCTCTCACGGGAGTGTATCCTGACGAAGATTGAGGTGTAATTGTGTGCGTTGGTGGCGGGGGATATAAAGCACGAAGAAAATAAAGAAAGGAAAATCAATGCCTTAACTAAAGGAGCAAGTGAATTATTGATGAGGGGTGTGTAATGGGATCCCAAGTGTCTATTTCTCCCCAACTTGGACTGCTTGCTACCCAGGCTGCTACAGTCGTAGCCAGAGAAGTAGAAACAAGGAAGGTGCTAGCCTGAATTATCTGGTGCAGTTTGGCTAACACTACAGGCTGTGGTGCTCACACACTGGTACAGTAAGAATAATGTCAAGTACAAGGGCTGTCACCTTTTCAAAAAGTTTAAATGAATTAAAACTAACATGTATTCGAACGTAGCCCACGTAGCCTAACCCTAAACTCTGTAGAGTTAACACTGCTCCATTCATTAGCGGTGCCTCCTCTGCCTCACGTGAGTGACAAGCTAACGTTAATGTAAGGACGTTGCATTTTACGATGTCAGCAAACAGTCCTACTACCATCTATGGTGTCAAATCCAAAATTCACGTATCACATATGTAAATGTAAGTCAGGTAGAGCACAAATTTGTTGCTGTTGGGTGAAAGTGTCATAACTCTACATTGTAACTAGTTGTAGGTTTTAATTCTGATTTAAGGACTGAGAAAATTGTGGGACCCTTGAAATTATGGATCTTGTTAAAAACCAGTTCCGGTAGATAAACTGAAAATGCACGGTGGTCAAGCTAAAAACAAGGTGGTCAAGCTAATTTCTCCAAAGCTGAGGTTTTCACACATAAATCCTTATTTCCTCTCTCCTTTCGAGGTGAAGAAATCAGAGGATGCATTGTTTACCCACATCACCGGTGTGCTGTTTGTTTTATTGTAAGCAGAGAAGGCAGGCATCACTTCTGCTTGGCTGGAGAAGAGGCAGAAATGCGGAATGTGAATGAGAGGTAGAGAGAGAGAGCAGCCAGGTGAGACCTGAAAGCTGCCTTTGTATGGCAGCTGGCAGTATGAACACTGCCCTTCACTGTGAGGTGTTCTCCACATGCACACACACACAAGTATACTGTACATGTTGGGGAGTTATGGGGGGATGTTTGGCAAAAAATATGAGGCTGAAAAACCGTTGCAAGTTTGCAAATGTAACAAAAAAAGCCTTCACTCAGTCTCTCCAAGGTGAACGGACGTTTCAGAGCCATAAAGTTGCTCTGTTTTCCTTCTGCATTTCCAAATCTCCATTTAAACGCTCTCTCATTTTCTCCTCCACTGCTCCTCAACTGTATCTGGCTCAGTTCAACTGGAGCTTGAAGAGCATGATAATATCGAGTCTCGTCAGCTGCTCCAGGTTTAACATACTATCGCAAAAGACTGTTCCAGAAGTCAGTACACATCACAGCACATATGAGTCTGTGAATATCCATCTTTTTCACAGGAATGAGGAAGCCAGACAGGTACGGAGATAGAGAGAGGGTGGACTTCATGAAGAGATGGTTCTGATGTGTGGCTAATCAGGGATGGCTGCCTTTTTGAGAGTGCAGAGTTGTACTTTTCTCAATTTTCTCTTTATGAGCTTGAGCTGAATTGGAATTTTGACAGTTTAAAATCATCTGCTGCCTGTGAAACATTACCCAGCTGTGCTACTTTATTGCTGTTTGAGTATACGTGTATTAAATGTGATTGGGGTTGCAGATTACATATGCCTGTCCAAAATGAAAAGCAAATGAAAGCTTATACCCATTGAACTATCAAAGGTGTTAGTTATGGCTCCTCTTGAGACAGCAGTTTTACGACTAATCCCAGAGTATGTCTCCGTGTTGGTTGCAGAACGGCAAGTCTGTCTGTGTACTGATCTGTTTTCTTGTTTGTTTACCTCTCCCCAGGAGGGGCCCTGCAGACAGCAGTCGCGCCAGGCACCATGAGGCAGCAAGCTTGGCCTGAGAGAGAGGAGAAATCACCCTTCATCACTCTCAGCCAGGCTGGGCAACGGAAGAAATGCACAAAGAAGCAGCAGCAGCGCATGCCACAGCAGAGACAGGCTAATACACACATCTGAGAGTACCGTGGAGAGCAAATGGGGAAGGCAGAAAGACACTGAGAGAGGGGAGTCAGTAACTCAAGATTTCGTCATTCTAAATGGCAAAGTGGACTTGGCCACACTCAGAGGCAGTGATGTCCTTGTTAACACATTGTCCTCCGTTAGAAGCTCCTTGTTAGAAATCACAAATCAGTCCCCCGCCCCTGTGAGGCTACAGAGCTGAGGGGCAGAGGAGAAGAAAAGCAGAGGACGAGAGAGAGACAGAGCGGAAAAAAGAGACTGTGACAGGCCCCCATGCAGGCGCGTAAGAAGTATGTTCTGCTGGGCTTGTGTGCGTGCTGCTGGCTGGTCCTCTTTTACTGGGGTGGAGGAGTCCAGCTACGTCTGCTCCGGCTGCTGACACGGCAGCGGGGTGAAGTGGTGCGCCCCTGGCCCAACTGGACCGACCGAGCCTTCCTGCCCCGCTATGCCCACCTGGATGAGCTCCAGACGGACCCCGGGACGGCTGAGTCGCCCCGCCAGCGCCGCCAGGCGTGGTCTGCCATTTATAAGGACAGTCGCTGCCGCATGGAGACCTGTTTTGACTTCTCGCGGTGTCGCCGTAGAGGAAGGGAAGGGTTCAGGGTGTATATATATCCATCAGAGAAAAATGACCATGTGTCAGAGAGCTACAGGAAGATCCTGACATCTATAGGTGAGTCACGGTACTACACATCAGACCCCCGTGAAGCATGTCTGTTCGTGCTTGGGATAGACACCTTAGATCGGGACCAGCTATCAGGACAGTTTGTGCCCAATGTGGATGAACGTATCCGTGGTTACCCGCTGTGGAATGATGGGCGGAACCACCTGATCTTCAACCTGTACTCAGGCACCTGGCCTAACTACACAGAGGACCTGGGCTTCAATATCGGCCAGGCCATCTTAGCCAAAGCCAGCCTCAATACAGAACATTTCAGGCCAGGATTTGACGTCTCCATCCCGCTGTTCTCAAAGGATCACCCGCAGAAGGGTGGAGAGCGGGGCTGGCTGGTGAGGAACACCATACCGCCACGAAGAAAGTACCTGCTGATGTTCAAAGGGAAGCGTTATCTGACGGGCATCGGCTCAGACACCAGAAACGCTCTTCATCACATCCACAATGGAAAGGACATTGTGTCGCTGACGACATGCCGCCACGGGAAGGACTGGGAGAAGCACAAAGATGCCCGCTGTGACCATGACAACCTGGAATATGAGAGGTATGTGACGAGGGTCACATGGCCAGTGGGGAGGGCAGGATGTTAAAATGAGATGCGAGGTGTGAGTCAGTGTGGTGCTACAGGGATTTATAGGAAACAGTGTCAAGTATAATTTTTTTATTTGGAAATACACAGTGGTGTTGTTTCGTTTGCCTTCTTATTTGAACTTTACATGCTGTTTTATTGGTCTTTTAGATGTCACTGATTTTCTACAAACTGTGTCAGTGGTAGCTTTTGGTCCCACTGGTTATTTTTGTCTCTCTTTTATGGCTGCACAGTTTTTTGACTCTTAAGATTTATGATGTTTGGCAGTTGCTTTCGAGATCAAAGATTTTAGACACAGACTCGAGTCTCTGGAAATTTAGATTCAGGTCACTATTTACAGCAATTCTCTTATTCTCATATTTGTACTGTTAAAAGTAGTTGTAACAGTGGTTGTAATGTGCTCAACATGTGATAACTGACCTGGAGCTCCTCTATTACTCAGAGTGTAAATTAATCTTACAGTATAATAGACAAACAAGTAAGAGCATTCAAAGTGCACATGCAGTTATTTCAATTTTGTATTTGGGTGTTTCGACAAAGAAATAAACATAGCTATAGCTAATTAATTACAACTGAAACTGCACTGTGTAATGAGCCAAAGCAAAGGTCACCACACAGAATGGCATAGTGAAATGATTACCTCAGTGAATAAACCGCTGTTGGGTGAAAGGTGGAGATGATTATAATATTTTTTTAATTTTAATCAGTCTGTCTTTTTATAAAGGTTGTCTTGCTGCTGTTGTTGTTACATGGGAGATATGCTTCCCATTTCCACTTTAATTTAAATGACATTTTGGAGTTTACTGGTTAGATGTTGGGTGGAGTGGAAAAAAATACATTGGGAATTTAGATTCCAGCAACATCTGCAATACTCAAAGCAATGATTTATTATTAAAACCAATTCATTCCAGCACATTACATTTGCTGGGGTTTAAAAACAGTTTGTACAAAGGCATATACTATTATACAATATAAATGTCCACTTCAGCCCCATATGCTGTACAGGCCTTTTTCACAGAGTGGTATATGGTAAGTATGTGAGCACCATTATTGAGTTAATAATGATAAGCTTTAGGAAACACACCCATCTGCCAACAATACATGTTGCAGCAGCAGCGTGATAAACAGGTCTCATCCTATGAGTGCTTTTCTCCTAGTGGCTTATTGGAGCTCAGAGAGTGATTTAAAAACAGAAGGAAATAGATGCATGTACTCAAAACACACAATAGGAATGTTTTGTAAAAATTGTCATTCATAAGCTCTGGAAATTAATATTAGAAGTAAAAAAAAAAAAGACATCCATTGTTATCTAATTGCAATAGTATATAAATATGTATATTATTTTCCGAAAGCGGTGTGGTGCAAACACTGACACTGCCTTAAATGTGTAGGATTTGGCTGCAGAGTGTTGTTATCTGTAAACTGATGAACTCGAAGATAGGCAGACCCTGAATGTTGAGGGTTGATGTCCTGTACGCTGGTGAAGAGGGATGAAGGCGAAGGACTACTGCAGTTTAGTTTTTTACGCAAAGTCATTATCTTTTATTATTCTATACAGTAGTAATTACATAGTTGATATAGAGGAACTATACCGCTCTATAACACAGCCCCTCTGTTTCACTCCCACTTACTTAACTTACACTTTGCAATAAAAGTCTCTGAAGCTGAAGTGCTGACAGAGCTCCTCATTATAAAGTCTGCACCTGTCCATTCATACACAGATACCAAGAGCAGGATAGTCTGATGGTGCAGAACATCCATAGACAGGAGAAGATGGATTTCAGTGAAAGAAAGAATATAGAAAGAATGTGAATAAGGAGTTATTATCCAATCTGTCTATAAAATTTTGCCTGACATGGTAGACTCCTCTGCAGTGTATGGCAAATAGAACAAACAAAGCAAAATTCTGAAGAACTATCAACACTGTCATTATTCCATTATTAGACGATGAATAGACAAAGATAATAATAATAATAATATGTGTTCAGAAATTCGGGGGGAATTAATGCCTGGTCTGATACTTTGACAAACAGAAATATAAAGCTTGGTGACTTTTCACGGGTCAAGTTAGTCAATTACTCTATCCGCTAACATGCTAGCCAACCAAGTTTATGCATTTACTTCAACCCTGCAAGCTAACTAAAATATAAGTACCTTCATTTCTCAATGATTTTTCATTCTTTTTTCCTTTGTTCCACCAACAGTCCAAAATCCATAGATATTAGTTTATTATAATGTACAACGAGGAAAAGCAGCAATTTCTCAAATTTGTGAAGCTAAGATGAAACCGTCAAATGTCATTTTAGCTTGAAAAGTGACTTAAACAGTTAATAGATTAATTTTCTGTCAATCCACTAATTGATTGACTAATTAGTTTAGCTCTACTAAGCAGTACATTCATTGAAGTCATCATTTAATGTCACAGGACTTCAAGCCGAAAGAACTCATGTTTATAAGTGAAATGAAAACTAGATATTTTAAATTAAATTTACTTGAAATTAGTTCCTTTTTGATTAAGTCCTGTACAATGTTTTACAGTGTACTATTTTTTAACTGTGCCTGCATCACTGAAATGCATCTCCTCTGTTGGACTGACTGAACTTTTGTGGCATAAGAGAAGCCAACTGCTAAACCCCAAGTTAAATCTAAGCCCCTGGGAGGTGGAAGTTGTTTTCAGGTGCTATCAAATGAATGCTCAAAGCAAATATTTTCAAACTATACAATATGACTTTTCAAATATCATTTACCCCGGCATCAGCAGTTAGGTGGTGGTTCTGATCCAAGCACGCTCCTAGCTGCTGTGGTCTATAACTAGCTACCTTAGGTTTGTTTACATTGGGCTAGGCAGCAAAGGGATGGAGCTGCTCAACACTGTATGAATGAGCTCATTTATTCCACACAGCCCGCTACTCAGACACCTGGGTGGGCATGGGGGGGGGGGGGGGGGGNGGGGATAGTGGGGGAGGTCCCATGTGGTATTTTGCGGTAGATTTGGATACGGCAACGGCTCTGAGGGTGTAAGGGTGTGAATGGGGGAGGCAATGTGAGAGACAGCTGCCGTCTGTAAGAAAAACACAAAAAGCTGGAGGATTTTCCCGCTCTCTCTTCTTTTGTATGAAGTCTCTTTCTCTGGAAACAGGAGGCTTTTTAGCCTTAGAGAGAGAGGTGTGAAGGAGGGATGTAGGGGAAAAGGAAGGGAGGGAAGGTGAGGGATCCATCTCTCTTTTTGCATCCTTTGAGTCTCCCTTTGGGGAGAGAAGAAGGAGATTTCAGAGGGGAGAGCGTGAGAACCATGGAGACTGTGGAATCCAAATTAACAAAAGAAAAATAGCGGAGGACAGTAAACACACTGCATGAGCAAGGTTTCTGTCTGAAAAGCACATGGGAGAAGTTTGCCTTCGTGCCTTTCTGGTAGAAAGCCTTTGTGCCAGTAAGGCTTTAGGAAGTCAGGCGACGTAGTATAAAGAGCAGCAAAGTCAATGTAGGGTGCATGGTTGGGGTGGATGATGGGTCTTATTTTACTTATTATTTTAACCCAAACCATGATCTTTTCCTAAACCTAACCAAAGGCTTTCTCACACGTGAATAACGTTGTGAAACGGTCACAGTTTGGTTAGGTTTAGGCACCAAAACTACTAACTTCTCCCACATGCATCTGACAACCAAGTTCGGGCCCCGGTTGAGATACCCCCTCACCTCTCCATCTCCCTGCTCTTCTGGCATATTCTCCCTCTCTCTTATGTCTTTCATTCAATCTTTCTATAAATCCTGCACCTGAAAAACCAATATAGTGAAATAACAGCCCATGACATCAAGCTTAGTGACCATGCGTGTTTGTGTGTGTGACTGTCACTGTTGTGTATGCACGAGACCGTGTGTGTTTGTAAGAGACTATCACGGTCAATGAGGCTCTTAGAAGGTGGCACCAGGTTAATGAGCACATGCATCTGGTACACCAGCAGATTAGCCCGGAGGGACCTGGACAAGACAGCAACCAACAGACAAAGAGCACGAGGAGGAGGAGGAAGTAGGGGGGGAGGGGGACTCAGGCGGACAGATCAATAGACCGTCATGACATCATTTTTCTGCCAAATTAAAACCTGACACCTGACCCCCCC
>LKNJ01000251.1:78547-112990 GCA_002120245.1 Maccullochella peelii
CCCCCCCCCCCCCCCCCCCAGACGAATGAGAAAATGAATTAGGGTGTAAAGTGGTTGCCTCCAAGGATAACACAAACTGTTTTTATTGTTTTTTTACATTTAACTTTTATTTATTTATTTGGATAAAAAATGATAAAATGCCTAAAATTGCATAATAATAATACTAACATTAATAAATTCCAGAACCCAATATGTCATTTACAATGATATCAAACAGGGGAAAGCAGCAAAGACTCACACTGGAGAAGTGGTTTAACTGATAAATGACATAAACAATTAATTGACAATAATAGTTTCGTAATGATTTTCTGTAGATCGACTAATCGTTTCAGCACTAATTCATTTCAGTGAGGCCACTGAGTTGACGCATTAGGGGTGCCAAAGCAGAGGGCTCCGGCAAGAAAAACGGCAGCACAAAAAGTTTTTGCTTTTGCCACAACGCAATGCAATGTCATCCAACAAGATGCTCCTCCGGCCACAAGCAAAGGCATATTACTTTGTCCTGAGAACGTCTTATTTCTACTAATTGTCACAATGGAGATTAAACTGATTGTTGCAGTGATAACTTTCCAGAGTTGTAAAACCCTATTTACATCTTATTATATTATTAAACAACTTAAGTTATTATTATAAACCTCTGTGTAACAGTAACAGGTTCCATAGTGCATATTCTTTTTTGTTGAAAAAAGCGCAAATGAAAACTGTTCACAGTGGGTTCTGTGGATTATCCTGAATCATCCCAAACAACGACGCCTATTCACCAAAACAAAGTATTCTGCAACCCGTGTTCAACCCAGGTTGGTAGGAAGTCACACATTTACCCATTTAGACTGACCGCTAGTGCAGGTTTAAACCGCATCACTGTGAAAGTCACTACTAAAGACAGCAGTGTAAAGCTGTCCTACTCTCCTAAAATATTTATGTTACATATGTTTTTTTTTTGCTGGACTGCTGAATAGTACATAATACATATTCTTTTGGCTTCATGAAACAGCAATAATACCTCCATGGTTGTTAGAAAAAAGTTTAAATACCTTTGTCCCCGCCATTTCTATTATCATCATTTTACTCTTTTAAAGTACGGAATGATTGGTAAATGGTACCCAAAAATCCCATTAAAATCTGCCATAGGGAAAAAGAAATCTGAATAGGAACAGAAGGTGCCTGGAAATACTTTTCTGGTCTATTGAATTGGTGTGTAAGTTTGAGTGCGTGTGTGCACGGATTATGGATGATAGGAGAGAAAACAGAACGAAGTAGCAAAGAGACAAGTTGGAGGTAGGACACAGTGGTACCCAAGGCAATAAGAGCAGCAAGACAGAAAGGAAGAAAAGGAGAATGTCATGTGATAGAGATTACAAAAAAATGGGGGAAAAAAAGACAGAGGGATACCGCAGGCAACTTAAGGAAAAAGCGAGAATGAGACGGGGCAGGAGGGAGGGTGACAAAGTGGGAGAGAAAGACAGAGCAGAGAAAAGGGGAATTGGAAGAGAGGGGATACTTGAAGCGAGGGAGAAGCTGTGCTGCAGCCTAATGGCCTAGTTTCCCTCACTTTAGAGACTTCTCTAAGAAAGGGAAGAGAAACATGCATTGTACAGTGAATGTAAATGAGCAAGAGTGTGAAAAACAGAGATGGGAGGAAGGAGATACAAAACATATGCCAGAAAACAGAAAAGTTCTCAGGTTCCTTTTGGACCAACTAAGAACCAAGTGTTTGTGAGGGGGAACCAGGGTTGAGCAGCGACAGACAGGATAGCAAGGGAGAGATTGAAGTGACGGGGAGGATGTGTCATGGCAAAACGCCGTACCTCTCTTTTTAGATGAAATGGCTTTGGCCTCAGTGTGTAAGGGCTGGTGTTGGAAACCGATGGGTCATTATTCATGACCCTCCTTGAAGGAACTCAAGGTTGCTGAAAGAGAAAGAGTGAGCAATCAGACTTTAAAACCTGGGTAACAGCTCAGGATGAATGCAGCATACTAATCAGACAAAACACAACTGGAGGACTGCAAGAGAGAACGATTTAATAGTATATCGGCTACGGTAAAAGTTAGAAGGAAATGCTTTAGAAGTGCTCTCATGCATATGTAATTTGAACAGGAAATTTGCAGACTTTTATGCTGCAAACGCTGTGAAGGATTTCAGTGTGGTGCGTGAAAACGGAATCAGCATTGGAAAGGAAAACAGTGTCATTTTTATCAGCTGGGAGACATTAAACAAGGCCTCCCATTGTTATGTAGTTACTACTTCCGTACATGCACAATTTGAATTAATATGTGGGTGTGTACACATTTGTGCACGTGTGTGTCTGCATCTGTAAACGCTGTACGAGAGTGTGTGCGATTTGAGATTTTGGCAAACCAAATAAGAGACGCCGCAGCCCACTGTAATTAGGGCCTGTGAAATTGTACCTCTGAAGATGCTGTGGTCTGAGTGTGCGTGTGTGTATGTGTGGTTTGAGAGGCCCGTCTCTGCTGTCTGTCTTTAGAATACTTGGAAATGAGAAGCAGCCTTGTGATTCTCTGGTACTTGCACACTCCATCCTCCGTTCTTTTCCTCCTCTCCAGCTCGTATCTTTCTAAATCCCACACATCAGTCTTCTTCCCTCAATGTGCTTTTGTGAAGTCTAGTCAAATTTATGAAGTCACAGAAAGATTCAATAGTGCAGCAAAGGTTGTGCTGAGGGTTTGAAATGAACCTGCTTTCTCACTTTTGTTTTACTTTAAAGCTACTATAATCAACATTTTTTTTTGATAACAATGGATCAAATGACACCGTGTAATGTGAAAGGTGTTGCCCGTAGTGATAAACCCACAGAGAACTATCACCTGACTCTGCAGTTCCCCTCATCTCTATATAGCGTTTTAGCATCTTTCAGCTCATTGTTTTGTTTTTTACGGCCCGCAGCTTTAATGTTTTGGTTCACTTTCACCACTCTCGTAAGAGCCGATTTCAGACGCAGCAGGAGGACAACAAAAAAATCTGGTTTAAAAGATGTAAAGTCTTCTTTTTCTGGTCATGTTTTATCTTCTGCTATGCCTATCACCTGGCAATTTAAAAGAGGCGGACAGATAATACTTGGGCCAAGGAATCATTTGTTAGGTTTTGTGTCTGACCTAATGTGAAATTCCAGAGTTTGGATGATTATTATATTTTGCCGCAACTATGAGAGAGGGAGACGCTCCATCTCAAATCCAAAAGGCATGTTTGCAAGGTCACGAAATCAATCTAACTTCACTTGAACTGATGGGAATGATGTCTTTGGCTGTAACAGCTGACTTGGAAGGGTGCTCAGTGTTGGCAGGGGTTTGTGCTCTCTGAGAGTCTTCTACTGCAGCTCCCCAGACTGCTCATCTGAAAGGCAGAAAAACCACAACTTTCATTCTTCAGTCTTGTGAAAATGAAGCGTATTCCTGGTCAAACGAAAGCTAGTCTCAACCTGCTTGTCATTTCTCATCAATGTGGTCACCCTCATTGTTCTCTCAACTGCTGCTCTCTGTTTAAAAATGTGAGTCATGTTGGTAGCCACCCACTTCCTAAATGTGCTATTTCAGTTTGAGTTTCTCGTCAGTTTCGCTCCTCCACTTTTCAAAACAAGTTCAAACAAATTTATCAGTCTAGTCTGGGGACAATCTGTGGCAAAAGCTTGTTGTTTACAAGTCACCCTGGCAAAACCCAGTGGCGCTGGAACCACACCACCACATAAGGCAATCAAGGTCTCAACAGCTTTGTGTGTGTACAAGCTCTGGAAAACTTCAACAATGTTTTTCATACAGAAACAACATCAGCAAATGTAACATGACAAAATGCCTGGTAGACATATCGGCCACACCCAGACTTTACCTATATTTAGGAAGTCTTAATTTTAATTCCTGCATTGAAAACAACTGCAAATCTAACTGCCGTGATAGACACAATGTGGCATGGGTGCACACATACATGCACGTGTAAGGATTTTGCAGCTTGCCATAATAATTTGTCCTCTGTCTCTAACTCACACTTTCTTAGCGTGTATCCTCCGCACAAGCTTGTAACTTTTCTCCCAGCTTCTCATCCTCCTCCTCTTCTCTCACTTTTTTTCATACTGTACTGTACAAAGTTCTACAGTTGACTGCAAGCCTCCTACCACATTTCTGAGCTCCGGTATGCATAATTTATCAGCAGACCCTGCTTCTCCATGAAGGCGAACTTTTTTGACAGCGCAGCTGTCTGTAGTGTTACACACTATTGTCACGCACGCCATTGTGTTAGTTACATGCACATGCATGCTCACAAACCCTGATGAACAGTCCCCTCTTGCGCTCACTTGCTAATCTATGCATTCCTGCTCTGACACCATGTTTCCAATCCCCCCCATTACTCATCCTTTATGCATGTTTTGATGAGCCGGACAGCATGCGAAAGGTCAGGAGAGGAAAGGTCTTACACTATATGAGCCGCAGAGTGTTAAATAAGGTTTCATTTAATCCACTCCGTAAGATGTAACAAATCAGGAGTCTTGACTGCCGGCTGTGCTCAGGCATGCCCTCTATAAGCAAGCCTTATAGCTGATCACCTGCTCTTTTGATCGAGTCCCTATACCGTGTAGTGATGGATTGATTTCTAAACCACACAATTGTAACAATTTCTAATAAGGCACCTTTTATATAGGGTTTATTAATGTTACATAAATCATTTTCTGAAGCTTTATAGATCAGTTGTAAGCCATTAATAATTCCAGTTTGTGAAAATGCCTTTGACTGATTGGACCATTCCGCGACTTACAGAGAATCTGGGCAAAAAGTATGTTTATTAACAACTAAAGCATTTTTTAATTGATTACCAACATTTATAAATGCATTATTACCAAATGGAATGGATTAACACTGATCAAAGGGATTTTGTTGGTGTTGTTGGCAATCCTTAATAAATGCATGACGGAATATAGTTTGACATTTTGGGAAATACCGGACTACTACTTTGAGCAGTTGGCAGGCAACAAGTGGAGACTCCAAGATCTTTGTAGTCCAGCAGATAGCTTCCCGTAAAACAGCGATCAGTTTTTGTACTGATTAAAAAAAAACAAGATCTTACATGTCAATTAGTGAGCTTTAGAGGTGCTGGTAGGCAGATTTTGTTACTGTTGGACAAAGCCAAGCTAGCAGTTTTCCCCTGTTTCCAGCCTTTTTTCTAAGCTAAGCTAACCTGCTGCTGGCTGTGCCTTCATATTTAACAGGCAGATACAAGAGTGGTATCGATCTTTTCATCTAACTCTCCAACAGAAAGCGATTAAGCGCAGTTCCCAAAATGTAGAGCCTTTCCTTTAAAAGATTTCTTTTTTCACAATCTGGCAAACCAGTTTTCTTTTATTAATTGCTTAGAACTGACCTATAAAGCATTAATAAATGATTTAACAAAAATTAGTTACAACCCTTCATAAAGGGCACCTCATTAGAAAGCAATACCCATAAAATCCTCTATGCTACCCCAGTGCTAAAACTAGTCACAACAATTTCTACAACTAATGCTTACATGCTAGTAATCATTTTATAAGAATGTATTTCAGTATTTAATTGTGGGATGAAACATTTGATTTGTCAGTAGAGCCAACAGAGCTGCCTTCATTTCTGAGGCTTTCTTTCCTAAAAATCATAAAATGTAGTCATATTGTGAAGCTAATACAGTCCAGCTGCTTCAAAGGAGATCACCTTACCTGTAATATCCTCTGTCTGTTGGTTGACCTCGCTATGTTCACTTATTACAGACATATGTGAAAATAGTGATCATTTAAAAACACATCTATTTTCGACTCACCGTCTCAGGGAATTTGGAAGCAATTGTAGCTCACAGGTCACACAGGTATACACCACGGCTAGTGAAAAATCCTGTCAGACATAACCTCAATTTATTTCAAAGGATTTCAAGATTGATTAAATCCAGGTAGTCTATATTGTATCTATATATGTGATGCTGTGCAGTTATAGTAGGGGCTCTGCGCCTCACTGATAATGCGGGAGATTAGGCTTAAAGTTATGACAGTAGTAGTAGTTTGTGTGAGTATTAAATTTTTCACCATGAAATGGGCTAACCAAAGCCAAATGTAATAACATGCAGGACAAGGTGTATCTGCATTTTTGCACAATTTATCGTTTAGGGGATCAAATTAAATGTAGAAATCATTTTCACTTACGTAAACTTTGCAGAAAAGAATAACCCGTCTTAAACCCTGTAAGCCCAAATCTCTTTCTACACATAGTGCTTGATTTTGGTTTGGATTGGTGCATACAATAGTTGTTGTTGGATTTTGACACATTTTCACGTGCATATGTAGGTTTATGGAGGATATAAAGAAAACACTAAAGGAGAACTTTTACTGGTTGCCAGTTTATCAGGGTCTGGATTTGGAGATCATTTTTCAAACTTGTTCTTGTCACCAGTGCAAAGCAATGAGTCAATTTTGATGATAGATTTTTATGATTGTTTTTGCTGTTAATCAAATATTGGCTTCAGGCTTCTGGCTGGCTTTGAGCTTGAATATTTTGTGAGCTGCCATGCTCAGGCCAGGCTTGGGCTGTAATGAATCAGGCCGGGACAGACTCAAGGCCCCACCTTCTGGTGTCAAAATTGGGGGGCTGCATCCGTCAGTTTTTGTAACTTTCCAAAACTGACCGACTCTCACTTCACGCAGCAATTGGCCAGGTGTGCAGAGGATGTGAACGTCTCTCTCAAGCTCTCTTTTTTTAGTCTTTACACTATTTCTTCTGTCCGGGCTGAAATTTCAGCCCCATGCGGTCATTTAGTAAGGCTCAAAAGAATGAAGTATATTAGTAACATTTTGTTCATCATTTTACAGACCTTACACTATCACCAATTGTTCAGTCATTCTGTCTGCCTGTTTGGGTGTCTGAGGTCTGGATAAGGTTGCGCTATACTATTTGCGGACTGCAAGGGAATAACCAAGCCAGAGATCATTTGCTGATGCTGCCACTGCTTGTGAGTAACATGAGTTCCACTCTGGCAAGGCATGCGTTTTTCACTATCAGCTCCTCATTTCTCAATTACCTCAGCTCATGCTTTGTTTTCTCCCTTAAATTCCAGTATATATCGAGTGGGCGGCTCCAGTCTGTCAGGTGCCTATCAGGTTTCTTAAGGAAGGCCGTTTGGCCCCGGGGCTCCCTCGCTAGTGTGGGTGTCCTCTTAATGGGTGCCCATTCAGCGCCCTAATGGGCCCTTTATCAACCCCGGCTAACACCACAGCGATCATAGCAAGAAAAGCCTCTGGCAACCTTGCTTGCTTTTGTCCAGGCCAACTGGAGCGTAAAAGCTTTGACAATGACAATGCAGTTGGGAGGGAGGAAGAGAGAGACATGGAGGGAGACATTTGTCATTCCTTATGCTGTTAAGGAGCTGAACCTCCGCTGAGTGGCCTGGATTTCACTTGTTTACTGTTTTTTGATAGCATCGATTTGACCTTTGGCCTCTGCACTACATGCTCTAAGAGTCTAATGGTTTAGTGATTATGGAGGCGAGGAAGATGAGAGATTTCGACATCTCTGTGTCTTCTCTGTGGTTTTCTGATGTTTGAGGAATTCTGTGTGAAAAGCGGAAGGCACATTTATTTATGGCTAATTAACTCTTTAAAATATGATTTAACCATTAATGTGGAGAAGAAGCCAGCAGCCAAATCATTACTTACAGACACACAGCATTCAGACCAGATTTTGCCTCAATTAAGCTGTCTCAAACACATTCTGAAGAATTTCTTGCAAGCACTTCCTCGCAGGACCCCTAAATTGCCTGAGGTATATGGTGTAAAATGAAGTCAGAAAATATTGTGTAGTGTAAGTTTGGCTTTTTAATAACGGCTTCTTTCTCTCTCTCTCTCTCTCTCTCTCTCTCTCTCTTTCTTTGATGTAGAGTGAAGTGCTCCGATTGGCTGGTCTTGAGATGAATGACTGATACATAGTGATAATCCCAACCACTGGAGGGTTCAAAGGACTCACTAATATATGCCGCACTATCAGCATTAAAATGATCTATGTACCCCGTTTTTTAAATAACGCTGTGGGTTATTGGGGTTAAACTGGGATTTGGATGAGAGCGCGTCTCAGCAACGTCTAGTATTTTTAATACTAACTATTTCATAACCCTCCATGTATATTGCTTAATTATTTCACTCATACATCATCCTTTATCGGAGTATTTGTAGCACTCCTTGTTTAATAAATGTGTGTGTGTGGCAAAGAGCCGTTATCTATATTTCTAATAGGGATGTCTCGATCTATTTGTACTTCTTCAGAATCTAGTTGGACTGACAGCTCACATACAGGCTGTCCTCTGCTTTCTCACATTTGAGCAAATAGTTCCTCTTCATCAACACTTTAGGTGTTTGAAACAGCATTAGTCGTGGATAACAGATTGTTCAGAGACTTTGTTGGATCCTGACCTGTCTTTCACGCCATTATCTGAGGAGTTCTTATCGTACTTCTTATGCTAGTATTAAAGGAGTGCACTGGGTACTTTTTAAATTAATAAGTAAGCAGCTTGGAAAGGGCACTGTTGTAGCAGCCTGTGCATAAGTGAGGCACACCATTTCGCTTAACCTCTTGACTTCCACTGTCAGAGAGGTTTTGATATCTGACCTGCTGTACTCCTGCTGTTGTGCTGTTTAGCCAACACCTCTTTGTCCAACACTGTTGCTCAGAGAAAGGGTGGAAACCACTGCCTAAACTGAACAAAGAAGACATTACAACTGATAAAATCCTTATATTTCTTTCCTCTTGTAGTTACACTAAAGTGCATGGTAGAGTAAGATTAATAATTTAAGCCTTTTAGGAGCCTCATCTGTTTTCTTGCTTCTTTTGCAATGTAATACACTCATCACGAGTTGGAAAGTTTCGTGCTTGAGTGTGTGTGTTTGCGTGCATTACTGTTGCCAAGCCCAACAGAAGACAATACAGTATGTGTGCCCCAGATAAGGGCTTTTATTCTGCTACCTAGCAAATGAAGAATGTGTATAAGATCATGAATTACTCATGAGTTCTAGTGTTGAACTCTTATTTAATGATAGCCGTGCTGGGACCGCTCTGTACCTCTCGCCTGTCTCCCTCCCTCATCACCTTTGATGAATGAGAAACAAGTTGAGAGAGAAAGAGAGTGAGAGTCAAAACTTCCCCTTAGTTGCTCTCAAAATGTCTTTAGCGCTGTAGTCTCTCGGAAACTGCACCATAGACACAAACCCTACAAGCCACAGTCGCACTTCAGAGTGTATGATGTATGGCCTGCTGTGCTTCCTTGTCAGATGGCCTACTACACTGAACACTCACCTACAGCAGACTACAAAACAGCCTTCCTCCAAATGGCACCGCGCCGAATATACACACACTTTGTCAGGTCTGCGTGCCGTGTGAAAAATGGGCTTTATGTTGCCTCCGCCTGCTCAACCTAAAAGTCTCCTCTCTAGATTAAAACCTCGGCACACTGAGCTCCTTCACACTACAGCAGGCCCTGACTCATTCCAATCCACCGCTCATTTCAGTCCTCATTTCCTTTACATTATACACACCATTAAGCATATTAAGTTCAGTGCCTGCCATTGCGCTGCACTGTGCTCTTAATGATATAGCCATCTGTGTGCATCTCCGTTCCTCAGCAAGCAGGTGTATCAGGGCATGTTAGGGGGGGCGAGGGGGGGCCTGGGAGAGCGGGGGGGGGGTGGGGTGGGTGCATAGTCAAATGCAGGGAAATATGTCTAAAATGTAATATGATTTAAAAGATCCAATTAAATTAACACAGTCATGCTGGCAGCCTTGTGAGGCACAGCAGTGCTTTGAGCCATGTTAGTTTAGTATGTTAGCATCCTGAAATTAGCTAATTAGCACTAAACACAAATACAGGCCAGGCTGATAGGAAAGTCATTAGTTTTGCAGATTTTGGACAAATTAAAATTGTGACGCTAGTTCAGGATCATCAAAGTTGTTAAAGTTCCTGGGGTTAAGATGCATACCATATAACCACAATGTCTGCGGTTCGACTCAGGGCAGGGACCTTTGTTGCACATCATCCCCCCCCTCCTCTCTCCCTGTGTTTCCTCGTTTCCTGTATCTCTACTGTCACAATAGATTAAATACCAAAGGTCTGAACCAAATTTTATGGCAATCCAATAGTTCATGAGACATTTCACTGATGGTGCTAGATAAAAAGTCAGGGTGTCACCAAAGTAATTAGGATACATCATCTGGGAACCATGAATGTCGGTACCAAAGTTTAAGCTAATCCATCCAATAGAAGTTGAGATATTTCACTGGCTAAGTGAAAACTTTGAGCTACTGGTGGCGCAAGATAAAATTCCGGGGTGGTCACGCCGCTAAAAGTGAAACAGAATTAAAATGATATCATGTATTCCTCTGTGCTGTTTCTTACACTGCGCCACTTTTCTTGAAGTCGTTTATCTTTAGCATGGGGGTATTTATTGCCTTCTGCGATATGTTTATACCATTACTACTATTAGCTTGCTGTTGGCATCTACTATAATGACCTCTAACAGTCCAGTGGTGGCATTCAGTGTCACTCCTAACCTTTCACCCAGTGCCAAGTACCAGATTACACACATAACATACCCCTCACCCATGCCCTTACACACTCTTTCTCTCTTTCCTGTCTTTGCTGCCGCTCTTTTTTCCTCTTGGTCGTTCTCTCAACACAAGATGCATGTAGTCCCACACGCACCCTGCTCATGTTTCTCGCTGTGCGCTCAGCCGGCAGTGCCCTGCTCGCTCAGCCCTGCTTCTGTGTTTCCAGCTGTCCCCTGGTTATCACTCTCTCTGTCTCTCTGTCCACTGGCTGCCAGTAACCAGAGCACTCTGTCTCTGTCTCTTTCTCCGCGCGGTGACCTTCCCTCTCTTACTGTAAAATGAGTCTTCACATACTTCCCTCCTTTTTGTTGTCTTCCATTTCACTTTTATATCCTTTAGGAAAAGGGATTTGCTATTTCTGCCTCTTTTACTTTTATGTCTAGAATTTACTCTTTTGCTCCACTGTTGTCTTTTATTCTGCTGCTCCCCCGTCCCCCTTGCCTTTCTGCCCATAAGGATATAATGTGATCAGGTGCAGTGTGTGAGTGTGGACCATCTTGGTTACATTCACTTCAAAAAGTAGATTATGCCAGTGTCCTCTCCCTTTTTCTTCTCTTTTTCTCATGTAATTTCCTCTCCTCTCCTCAATCCCTCCATTGCTGGAGGAATAGCTGGGTCAAGTGGTGGAAACAGTATTGTGATCCTTTACTTAAGTAAAAGCATCAATACCACAAAGTATTCCATTACAAGTAAAGGTTCTGCATTCAAAATTCTCCTTAGTAAGAGTTCAGCAGTATTATCAGCAAAATGTCCTTAAAGTATCAAAAGTAAAAGTACTCATTCTGCAGAAAAATGTCCGTTGTAACTGATATATTACTATGTATGACATTATTAGATTATTAACACTGATACATTAATGCATAAGTTGCATGTTACTGTTGTAGCGAGGTGGAGTTAAGTAGTTTAGTTCAGTGGTTCCCAACCTAGGGGTCAGGCCCCCTACAGAGGGTCACAAGATAAATCTGAAGGGTCGTGAGATGATTAATGGGAGAGGAGAGAAGAAAGAAACAAAGTTCTGCTACACAAATTTGTATTAATTTTTTTGGTATTTCTGTAATACTTGCTTTTTGTGAAGTATTGAATACTTTTACTTATTTGTGCCTTGAACAGCTATTTAAATTAAACCATCTGATGAGACTTGACTCTTTGGTGGATTTGAAAACAACTCATAGACATCTGAAAGGTGACAAGGGGACCTAACTAGACACTGCTTTTTTGT
This sequence comes from Maccullochella peelii, assembly GCA_002120245.1. Taxonomy (NCBI): domain Eukaryota; kingdom Metazoa; phylum Chordata; class Actinopteri; order Centrarchiformes; family Percichthyidae; genus Maccullochella; species Maccullochella peelii. The sequence goes on from LKNJ01000251.1 coordinate 90,378, forward strand.
AAAGGGTCACAAGCCCAATTGGTTGGGAACAACTGGTTTAATCCACAGTCTCTACAACAGTCTGTTGTATTTCATAAGCGTATCATATGTTTTCTTATGTAAAATCTGCCAAGCAACTAGTAACTCCAGCTGTCAGATGGTGTGGAGTCAAAAGTACTTCAGTATCTACCACTGAAATGTAGTGGAGTAGAAGTATAAAGTAGCATAAAATGAAAATACTCAAGTAAAGTACAAGTACCTCAGAATTTTAATTGATTAAATGTACTTACATTCCAGCACTTTTGGACTCATAAAAACCTTGTTCACCTCGTCAGAAATCAAAGTATTATCCACTCTTCTCTTTTCGTGATGCAAAGGGGGTGAATTAGTAAAATACTATATTGATTTCTCAGTAACAGCAAGAGGAGTAAACGAAATGTGGATGACCACATACAGACAGAGTATGAGTCTGAGTAAGCAGTCTAAAATGCTTTTTTAGTAGTCTAAAAAAGTTCAAATACACAAAAGCGATTGCAGCAAGAAGGTGTCTCTAATATTTTGTATATCCAGTGCATTACGCTCCCTTTACCCGTACCCACCCAGCCTCTGCTCACTTACTATGCACATGCAAGCACTTACACACACTCTGTCACACTCCATCATGGCCTCTAATAGGGTAAAGGCTGATGGAGCAGCCGAGCCTGCTCAGCAGACAGTGGTAGAGTGAATCTATATTCAGTCTCTGCACTTCTTCCTCCTCCTCCGGAGCCTGATGAACTCAAGGGAATCCATGGAGCCAATAAACGTGCTGTGATCTATTGAGGCAACCTCCCTTGAATGCAATCCATACTCCATGGGGCATGGACTGTTTTCTGCGTAGGCTGAGTGTCTGTATGTGGTCATTTTTTTTTTCCGTGTCCTTGTGTGTCCGGTGGTGAACAGGGTCCAGTGGTTTTGTGGAGGTTTAGTGCATGTGCGCATGCATAAGCAGCGCTGTGTGTAACAGAGAGCCGCTAAGTGAAAGCGACAGAGTCAGACAGAGAAAAAGAGAGAATGGATTAGGTTTTCTCAGTGTTGCGGCTATCGGGCTACTACAAGGCGACTGCAGCAGAGTAAAACGGAGTAACAAAGTTAGTGTCCCATAGAATTCAACTTCCCATGAGAGTGCCCTCACTACCATCTCACCTCTTAAGGTAATGCAATGATGATTAAACTTGTGGGACTTTATTGATCCCTGTAGAAAAATTCTCATCATTCAGAGGTCAGGAAGAGCAACAGGACAGGTGTCGGACTTGGTTGGTTCCAGTGTCTCACTGAGTGACACTTCAGCACAGTGACAGCAGTGATCACTACACCACCACTCTTGAATTGAAATCTAAAACTGCATTCAGTAAGCATTACTGATTGTGGTTTGGGAACGGTTTAACTATTACTACTATTATTGTTCTTGATGGGGTTTTTTTCTCTTTTTAAGTATAGAATACTTTGCAAAAGCACATTATCAAAGACAGCTTCTACAGCTGGGTGGTGTAGATGTGTTTTAATTTACACAGGATTTAATTTCCTTACTGTGGACTGTTCAAAAACAGAAACAGTATCTGCCTTATGATCCCCAGTAACAAGGAAAAACCCTGCTGTGGTATTTTGCCTTTTAACTTCCGGTCTATACCGGTAGCATTTTAGCAACTATTTGTCCACTTTCAATGTAATGTATAATCTTAAGGACTAGCAATGGAAGACTTAATTGTTGTGATCCAACTGAACTTTTTCCACGTTTCTCTCTGTATAATTTTTAAGTCCAGTTTTACATGACATACTGATTATTGTGTAGCAAGAGGATTATTGCTGATTATATTATGAATGAAACACTACATATATTACATAGTTGGGTGACCAAGCAAAACTTTGTTATTGTTTATGAAGATGGCAAATAATGTTAATAACTAAAAAAAAACATGTATTATTGTATTGATAAGTTCAGCATCAGTGCTCTTCTAATTTATCATTATAGAAACATCAAGCTACTGCTATGACACAAAGTGAGTAGTTAAAGCCCTGGTAGGCAAAATCTGTGCACCTATGCAAAACCTTCCGCCTCTCTCTCTCTGCTGCCTCGTATCACTCCACTAAGCCCCTCCCACCAAACCCACAACTTCGACCGGCAGCAGAAGGAAGAAACCTTATCCCTCATAGTGCTCACTCTGCACGACGTGAGCCTCACCGATACCCCGGTCACTCTCGCCGCGACTTGTCTTCTCAAAGACGCCCCTCCAGCGCTGAAGTGGAGGTTTGCTCTCAGACCACTTGAATTACAATATGCTGGTTATTTGCTAACGGTTATTTGGCATGTTTGCCTAATGACGGCAAAAAAATATTGCCTACCCCACCTTTAACGCCCAAGGTAACTTTGCACGAAAGATTGCATTTTTAATCAGATACCTGTGGTAGATGTGGATGTGTTTTAACAAGTTTGACAAATTTGTAGTAGGCTGTTTGAACTGATAAGAGATCGAGACTTTTGACTTGTGTTTCCTGTAGCTGAAGTTAAGAGACAAATTAGAAGTGGAACAAACAAACAAAAATAGGTGGACCGCATAAGGTCAATACAGATAGGTGACAAATTAATGGAAAAATAACATATGATGTCTTAGTAAGGTGTTTCAACACTCCTTGACACAGATTCAGATTGTCCTCAGGAACTGTACTGGAGGGATGAACAGCATTCTTCCATCGTTTGGTGTCTTGGTGGTGGTGGTGGAGAGCGCTGTTTAACATGCCGGCACAAAATATCCTATAGCTGTTCAACTGGGTTGAGATCTGATGACTGTGAATGCCGTAGCATATATTTCACATCATTTTCCTACTCATCAAAACATTCAGTGATGCCCCCTGTGGATGCCACCACTTTTCCATTAATTTGTCACCTATTGACAAATTGATTGTGAGGTTGTACAGTAACCCTTTTGAGGTATTATTTCCTGCTTTCATGGAGTTTAGTTTAGTTTAGTTTTCCCCCTGTGGCTGTGAGGTGAGAGACAGTGAGTAGTGAGTGTAGTGTCATTTGCACATTGATATGAAAACTCTCAACCCAGGTGCAGTGGAATAACAATGAAAATAGAGACTATAACAAGACTAAATTAAAATCCTGTGTGGTGGATTATCTAGTTTGGGCAATTTTAATGTCTGTGGAAGTCAGGAGCAAAGTCCTTCTTATTCTGAAACGACAAGAAGAAAAACTGTAATGCTTGTTTAAGACAAACTGGAACCTGGGAAGGAAATGAGTGTGCTTGGCACAAACCTAAAGATAAGTTGTCTCTGGTGATGTCCAAACCATTGTGGCCACACTCTTGTGCATTTCAAGATGTTATACTAGCACTTTATTAAACTGCAGGCCAGTACAGTGGTGTCCTGCCAGCTGTACGCCTGTACACCTGTATGACACAAAATGTTCTGGATTTAATTGAAAATAAGGCTGCGATTGTGGAAAATCACAGTTGATTTTGTGTGCGTCTGGGCTACTTGACTGTGGGGGTACAATATTGCTATTAGCCACTGGTAGCCTCTTAATTCATTAAGCCTATAATCAGACCTTCATTTGTATTGAAGTGGTTTTGCTCAGTGATTATCAGCTGGAAACCTGCCATCCTGGTTCTGTGATCACCCTATTTGATTGGAGATATCACTGGTGGGATTTGAAAGTGAAAGAGAGAACCACAGAGAGAGAAAGCATGCCCGAGGCAGAGACAAATTATTAGTTTGTTACTGTCTCTCTCTCTCTCTTTGTCTTTTCCCTGCCTCTGTTCCACCATCCCTCCCTCTTTCCATCTCTCCTTCTTTCTTACCGTAATGCTTCATTGATCTATGCTGGGAAAAGATATTGCTAATTCACTGAACCCTGCCTGAGCCTCTGCTCTGCCTTGGGCTGATTGCACTAGTTCATCCCTAATGTTCCCTTTCTCTTTGAGCTTTCTCTCTGCCTTCCTCGGCTCCAACCAGCATCCCAACCGGACATGTTTAACCCTTCAGCCTTCTAGTGCTGCAGGGTGGCTGCCAGCTAATGGCGAGGCAGACTCGTCTCTGCAGCAAGTGGTGCTAATGATGACAGTGCCAGAGTACAAGTGCCAAGTGAACTGAGTTGGTAAAAGTGATGATTTGATGAGCAGCGCTTTCAGCAGTGTGTGCGCATTGTGAAAGTTGCGGGGAAAACTTCTGCAGCAGTTTAACTTTCAGAAATGATAAAGTACAGACAAATTAAATTTAACGATGACTCTGAAACTCCTGCTTTTTTTCTCCTCCTCATTCTTTGGCTCTTTCATCCAGGGAATAATATAAGTGTATAAATATCAAATGAGGTCTGGGTTCACTCGTGAAGCTGCTCATTAAGCCACAGGTAGCTCTTGATTAGAATCTATCAGCTGTAACAAAGTTGTGATTGATGCAGCAAATCATAAAAATGCACACAAATAGAGAATGGAGGTTATTATTGCCAAGTTAATTTGAAGCCAGCAACTCATAGGCAAATGGAAAAAGAGCCAACTAGACAACAACTAGAGGCGAGAAGAACAGTAACACAACCAAAAATAATATGCCGCTTGATAAAAGAAAGGATATAATGAATGTCCAGGGGGGAAAACAAATTTTTAAGTCAAATATTAGTTTTCTGGTTTGTATGTATTTTTGTCTTTATCTCTGTCTTTCACAAATACACACATACCTACTAACACACATGCCTTAGGCCACAGTGCTCAGATGTCTCCTGTCCCTTGCTCCCTCACTGCAACATAAGGATGCTCATTTCTACCCTCATTCATCATCTGAATGCCAGGTGGGGTAACCTCTGAAGCACAGTGGCTACAATTAAAGTAAACCCATTAGAATTGTGCCCGTGGTATTTTTTGCCAAGGGCAGAGACTTAAAAAAAAAAAAGGAGCTTACATCCGAAAGCTGGTTTTCAGCAGTTTGTGGAAACACACAGCTTTTTAAAAAAATCAAAAAATAAAGGAAGCTATTCTGTAGACCTTAAAGCCTTGGGTACCATCTGTTTGTTTTGTATTGATATCTGTTATCAAGAAAAATGAAATTGTGCACAAAAAGTACTGGGGGTATAAATAAACCAAAAATGAGGAAGTTCCAGAATTGTTCAATGTAAAATCAATTTAGTAAATCATGGCCTGAAAATGCAAAATGTTTTCTCCAGCTGCCCTTATGCTCTGTAAAACATCATCTTTCATGAACTCCAAAGAGAAAAACTACTTTGGCAGTTTAACTATATTTAAAGAAAGATATGTATTATTTATATAGTAGACATTTTGGGTAATAAGTTTATTTGCTTTCTTGCCAAGAGCGGGATGAGAAGATTGATACCACTCTCATGTCAGTTAGCTTAGCTTAGCACAAAGACAGGAAACAGGGGGAAACAGCTAGCCTTGCTCTGTCCAAAGGTATCAAAATATATCCACCAGAACATCCTAAGCTCACTAATTAACATGGTATAACGCATTTGTTTAATTCATACCAAAACTGAGGTGTAAAGCGAGATTTTGTCACCTTTGGACAGAGCCAGGCTAGCTGTTTCCCCCTGTGTCCATGTTTTATGTGAAGCCATACTAACCGGTTGCTGCTCTTCATATTTACTGTACAGACATGAAAGTGGTATCAATCTCCTCATCTAACTCAAGAAAGCACATAAACATGTTTCCCAAAATGTCCAACTATTCATAAAACAAAACCTTTTATTGGACATAAAATGTCAGAATATGTCTTTGTTTTTACAGCATACAACATACAGACCAAGCAGAGCAATTGGGAAACAATTTGATCGCCATGACCTTGCTCCAAGTAACTCGCCCGTGCTTTTGATTTGATTTCCATGACCTGTTTGATGTTATAGAAGAGCTATTTACATCTCCTTCAAAAGCAGGACGTTCTCCTTGATGGAGCTATGAAAGGGAAAAGCTGTTGTGTTTTGTGAAGTGGTCAGTGTTAGTTGGTTGGACCTTGTCTTTCTCTGTCCCCCTCCAGAGGAATACTGAAGTGTGCGTGTGCGGCCGGGTGGTGAGGTCGGAGAATGGTGTTTATGGTCCTACTGAGGCGTGACATTTTAAAAATGCTCCATGCAAATCTCTTTTCCTCTCTGTCTGCCTTTCCTCTTCTCTTTCATTCAGTATTCTCAAGTGTCACATACTGTGTCGTCCTCTCCACCCCTCTCCTCTCATCCTCTCTTTTTGCATCCTTCTGCACCTGAAAATGTAAATTTACATGGCTTTAAATATGCACATAGCGAGCAAGGTGTCAATCACCATTTTGTTTTCATTACATGTTCCTTATCTAGCCTCTCCAGATGTGCGAGGGGGATGAGAAACTGGGGAGTCAGGAAGTATTCGTGCTGCTTTTGGCTACAGTCTAGTGTCTTCCAGTGAGCTCTCCCCAGAGGCTGCGGTAGTTCTGCTCTTGTTTTCCGACCAAATGAAAACTCTGATTGGCTCGAGGGCTGTTCCCCACATGCCAGTCAACTCGCCTGACTTAATTAACCACTAATCTCTCGGCTGTCAGCTTCTGAGGCGGGAGCTGGAGTGACTTCAATCTCCCGCTCTTCTCTGTATTTTTTCCCAAGAGCTTTAGGGTCCCTGTAGAGAGCACCCCAACCCAGCCAGCCCCGCTCAAACCAGACAACGCCGACATCAAATACCCGGCATCAGCCCGCTTCGTTGACAGCCAGCAGACGTCAGCCACCCACAGGAAATTGAAAGCTGGGTTTGGAGAGAATGAAAAGGCACTGTAATTTTTTCGCTAACGTGTAAAAAAAAAAAAAAAAAAAAAGCAAGACAAGTCACCCCTGCCAGGAGGGAGTGGTTGATGGACAGCTGGAGAAGAATGTAATGAATTTCTCTCCGATGGAATGATGGAGGGGGGAGGAGGGACATTGTCAGCGTTTGTTACAGAGGCAAGATAGTTAACCACGTCACCCGAAATCTGAATCCTTGACTTTCCTGTTTCTCTACTTCAAGTTGATTTCAGCAAATTTTGCACAAAATAAGTGTAACTGATGTGTTTTTCTTTTCCTTAAAGGTTTCTGTTTTTTCAGATTTTCCACTAACTAAAAGATGAATCATGTTTTGCTAGCTAAATGGAAGACGGGCACTATACTGTATATACATGTTGCTCTCAGACAAAAACAATGTAGGTCGAGATTCTGTTTTCTTATGCTTGCCCTCAAAATGACAGCACAATGGATGCACTTCTCCACTTTAACTTTCAACTTTAACTTTATTGTCCCTGAAAGGAAATTAGTCTTGCAACCAGGTGAAACATAGAACAAAAACACAGACCTAAACATAAGATGCTGTACATAAAACATACTAAAATACATAAATCATATAAGAGAAATATGTAAAACAATTGTTAAAACCCACTTCTGAGCTGACATAAAACATCAAGTGACAGCATAAAATAAAACCTGGAGCGCATCCAGCCATCATCGTCATCAGTGGTTAAAATGACTTTGCCATCACCATCCATTGATTTTATATGAAAGAAAAATCATGAGCTTTTAACAGTTTGATGGCGTGAGAGATAAAATTATTTTTCAGTGTCAGACCGGGCCTTTGGTAGGCTACTCTGAGTCTCTGTCCAGAGAGGAGGAACTCAAACTGTCCATGCAGGTGATTGAAAGGACACTGCATGAACAGGGATGTTTTTCTTCTGTCTGCTATGGAGTTTAAAACAATCAGTCAGACTTGATTGAATTCATAGACTGTATATAAAGATGGACGATGCGTCTCCACTACCTCCTACTGTACAAAAATGAAGCCAAAATATCCCGGGTATGGGAGCTGCCACCTTGCGCTGGTGACTTTAGTTAGTAGTATAGTTATTAAATCCATTGTTAATATAAAAAGATTGATTAGTGCAGTTTTAATGTCTTTTGCAGTCACATCTTTTCCTCATTTAGACTTCTACATTTCAAAATGTCAAGTTTCAGTTACAGTCACAATCCAGACTAAATGTGCTGCTGTGCCTGTTTCAGTTGCTACAGTATGTAAACTGATTATTCGCTCACATGGTCTGTTTCAAACTGGCATCACTGGGACAGAAGGATGCCTTTCAGAGTATACCACAGACTGACGGTCATCAGCACTTGCACTGATTTGAGGAGGTCACATTGAGAGTAAAGCATTCCCACAACGTTTACTGTACACAGCAAGGACTTGCTTTGTTTCCAGTACAAACTTTTTCTGCATGAGTTAATTCCATGCGATAGCTTCCTTTTTAAAAATTCCTTGGTTGACTTTTTTTTTTGGTCCATTTCGTCACCAACTTTGATCTTGGCATTCATATCAGTCCTCTAGCTTCGGGCAAATTCACTAGCAATGCACTGAAACATATTTGCATATTTGTTGGATATGCCCTTTTATGTATGCTTGTACATTACTTCTGCACCTCTTTGAGCCCACTAGGCAAGTTCAGGGAGAATGTTAGCTCCAATATGTTGCTCTAATTAGATGCAATGTGTCGTTTTGAATGTGTTTGGCGGGGAGCAGTAAAGACTTTTGTAGTGCGGCCACACACTGCACAAGTCTTGTTGTTTAGGGTAATTACTGGATACCATTTCCCCTGAGGTGCCACTGCCACTCCTTTAATTCCTCACTCTACCTCTTTCATCCCCTCGTCCTCAGTCCTATTCTTGATATTCTCCCCTCATAGCCAAACACTCTCACTTGCTCCCTCCTTCTTTACTTCCTCTATATATTGTTCTTTTAAACCCCACCACTGCACCTCATTCTCCTCTGCAGTACCTCTGTTCCCTATCTCCTTCCCTTCCTTCATGCTCATCTCCTCTTTCCTTCTGCATAGACTGTTATCTGAGATGGCCGCTGGCTCATCTGTGGCCCAATTAGGCATAAACAAACATTTGGACATCTCCCTCCTGAGCCCCTCCCCTGTTGCTCTATTCTTTTCCTTCCATTTTTCTCCTTGCACAAGGACAACACAAGCGTTTCTTTCTCCATTATAATCTGCGTTCACGGTGACCCTGACTGTCTGAAAGAAAGACAAAAAGAGTGGTATAGAAATAAAATTAGATAGTTGAAAGAGACAAAAAATGAAGAGGTGTAACAAGGGAAAACATGCAGTTTTACATAGGAGGAGAGTTTTGGCAGAAGAGGAATAAAGTAGGAGACAGAAAAAAAGGGGGAGAGAGATTTATCAGCAGAAACGATCTCTCAGGAGCAGATGGCAACTGATGCCTCATAAGGTGTTTTTTCTTTGTCTGTGGTGTTTTATATACTGTAGTTAAATAAACCATTTCTTTTGTCTTCAGTGAGATAGCTCTGGATGTTCTGTGTGCATGTTTGCGTGTTTGTTTGTGCTTACCTGTGCTAAATGTATTGTATATTTGTCAGATGCCTTTAAAATTTAAATGATGAAGCTAGTGTTATTCTATATTGTTCTTCTTATCACCAATATAAGAACAAAAGACCAAAACCAACAATGTGTTAGTTAGTCCATCTCTCAGTACTTTCCAGCTTCCCCAGCTGTGGCCCTCAGCCCTGTTCAGTCCTACTGAAGCAAAGATCTTTAAAAAACAGTCACAAATATGTAATTTAATTTTAAAAAAAGACTAAGTAAACTGTCTAAACAGCTGGGCTTTGCCATTTTTAGCAAATAGTATTCAAACAGGAGCAAATAGTGCATTTTTGGGGAACTATTTTCAACTGTGGATTAAGGCGGTGTATGTGAGATTCAATGGATTATTTGTGACATACAGAAGTAATATGTGTAGTGAAATGCAAAGTGGTGTGCTAAAAGTCTATTGTGAAAGATTTGGTTTTGAAAAAAGAAACAGAAATGATAAAAATCCAAGATAAAAAAGTATGTAATATATGCAAAAATGTAAAACTCCCATAAACTTTAGTGGCTGTACCACAATGGAGGTCTATGGCACAGAGGAATAAAATACACCATATTGGGGTAGAGGCAGAAATCTCTCAGAGGAACTTCAAACCTTTTCTCTATCTTACTCTTTGACAATGGCGATATAGACAGACACACACACACACAAAGGGGTTGTGGGGTACGTGGACGAAAAGAAGCTGCTCTGAATTCAAAGCATGGCCGGGCTAAGACAGAACTCAGCTGGGGAGAGCAGGGTAAACAGAGAAAGATCGCTAGATAATACTTAAGACGAACTGTGTGTGTGCATGTGTTCATGCTTGGATATAACCCGGAGGTTGTTGGACAAACCTGCCGTGGTCTCACTTCACCTTGATCCAAAGAAAGTCAGAAATGAGAAGGAGGTAGAGAAAATCAGGGGAGTACAGTCGTGGAATATCCTTACTGCAATGTTCATGTATCACCTGAGAGCTGTTTATGAAGTGTGATAATGATTCAGCTCTGTGTGTTGCTGTAATTTAGGTAGTTTCACAGCAGTGAACTGAGGTTGAGACACTATTTTTTCTCTCTGTGTGTGTTTGTTTATCTGTCTGAATGTATACTGATTTGCTGCTTCTGCATGCATTAATACGTGTGTTTTAGATGCATATAAGCTAGTGTGGGTGTATTTGTGTGTATAATAAGGCACAAACACACATACACACTCCCAACCCCTCTCTCCCCTAGAGGTGCAGTGCAGATGATTGTGTCACAGCAGGAAGAGGCTCTCTCTCAGCTCCATGTCTAATTAACTTTATGCCTCATTTTGTGTGTGTTTGTGTAGAGCCATGTGTGTGGGCTTGGCTGCGCATTGTGGCTTTTTCCAGTGCTAAAAATGAGAGCGAATTATTTAAAATGAATGTGAAATATTTAAAAGGAGACTGAATTATTGGCCGGGTATTGCCGCAGAAGGTGGGAGGCGGAGGATTCAGCAGAAGAGGAGTCGTGTGAGTGTGTACCGCTTTTTCTTGGGTATACCAGATGTGTGTGTATTACTTTTAAAGGATAATTGAGGTTTATTACAACTCTAACCCTTATTTTAGTAGCGTTGGCCATCATTCCTATTGGTAATAGTAACATTGTATTCAAAAAGTTGATGGGTCAGACTTTACTTTTGTTAATTCTTGTTGCCGTGTGAACAAACGTGTGAAAACAACCATGTATGCAGACACCCAATTTAGTATATTATAAACTGGAATTTACTTGGCTGTTACTAGAGCATTCGACTGTATATGCCACAGCCTTCTTCAGCAAATAGGACTTTTTCAGGTATCACCTCCAAACGTTTATAATCTCAGCCCCATATACAATGTTCCATTCGCTGTGGAAGGCTGTGAGATATAGTCAAAAGCTCAGGAAACAGCTATGTAAGTGAACCTTGCGTTCACAATATTTTTATTGCTGTGATCTGGGAAAACCAAAAGTGAATACACAAATGTCAGCAACAAGACCTCATTGCACAAGTACTACAGCAAGTATGGTAGGTCAAAGTTGAACCAGAAGGTCAGTTTGTAAACTGTGATGGATGTTTCGCCTTTGTTTCCAAGTTTGGCTAACCTGGGGATCTGCGGTCATGTTCCTTACTCCATCAGACTTTGTTTTAGTGATGGCGCCACATTTCCAGGTATCAGCAATTAACTTGGTGAGTACAATGTTACTGTGACCAATAGAACCAACGACCAAAACTACAAGAATAAGATGCAAGTTGTCATTAATCGTGTGTGTGTGTGTGTGTCTGTGTGTCAAGACTCTCAGGCATCAGACAGGGACAGATGTTTAAGGAGGGACGGCCATAACGAGAAGGGTGTGTTAATGTGTTAACTGCGGTGAGTGTGTGTATCTGTGAGTGTGTGCACGTTTTCTGGTAGTGCAAATGGGAGGTCTGTTGATAGAGGGATCACGCTGAGTGGGATTATATCCTCAGTATTACTGACTGAGACACACACACACAGGCTTTATGTTAACAATAGCAAACTCAGTGGAGTTCAGTCATTCTTTAGGGCCTCCTGCTGCCACTTGGTGTATTTACTCATTAATCACATGTCCATTTTGAATTCACAATGCACCTCAAACCCTGTGTCTGCAACACGACACCACGTTGGGGAATGCACACACAGCTTGCTCGTCCTGATAAGACACACACACACACACACACACACACACACACACACACACTCATGGACACACAAAAGTGACATACAGATACATAGAACATACACATTTAGGAATACAAACACATGATTACACACACAAATAGATGTCACATTAGAATACAAAGACATCCTCACATCTACATTCATGTAGAAAATCAAAGAAATAGAGACAGACACACTCACTTGCATGCACTTGTACACACACACACACAGAGAAACACACACAAGCTTTAAAAGAAACAGGCTGTGTATGTAAAACACTAACAGTGTAAATGCTCACAAACTCACACATACACCTGCGCACTCACACGCACCACACTCGTCTTGCTCAAGGGCTGGTGAATCAATAAAAGCAAGATTCAACTGCTCTCAACTTCTAGTCGATGCTTAATCTTTCTGTGCTTTCTGCAGCAGACGTGTGTTGCTGCGGCAGCAGCTGTGTAGCAGCGTTACAGCCCGATGTGCCGGCTGCACACTGATGTCATTTAGCCACGTCTCGGGAAAATAACACATTAAGACGCAGTCAGTCATAGCTGCATGCATTCTCGTCCACCCACAATGCACAGTTTAGTGTTTACCAGCGCTTTGTGTGTATTATCATTATTAATATTGTTTTAATTGCATATGTGTTTCTGAAAAGAACAAAGTATGTTACAAACATAAATTGATTATTTGAAATGATGGCAATATTTGTTAAAGGAATACAGTAGTTCAACAATTTTGGGATATACGCTTATTCATACCCAGTGTTTATCTGTACACCCTGATGGCACAGCTTAGCATAACGAAAAACAAAAAAACTGTCTAACATTGTTGTTTATTTAATATTTATGTTTTTAGCAGCCTTTACCTTGTACAAAAACCTAAACCTTAGGGTTTTGTTTGTTGCAGATTAAACAAACGAATATAATATCATATAATTTATAATAATATATTGCTTTAGAGGTGCTGGTAGGCAGATTTGTTGTAACCCTTGGACTGAGCCAGGCTAGCTATATCCCTCTGTTTCCAGTCTTTATGCTAAGCTAACTGGCTGCTAGCTGCTTCATATTTAATGTAAGCAGTATAAATCTTCTCATCTAACTCCTGGCAAGAAAGCAAAAGAGTTTATTACCCCAAATTTTGAAATATTACTTTAATAAAAATATCAATACATAGGTCTTAGAATCCACCTATGACTTGTCCTTCACAATACATATAAAGTAACCCCATGTGGTCCAAGTATATCTGCAGTGAACAGAACATTTATTTTTCTGGTGTGGAAACTAAAGTGTTAACTACATGCTTGTCACTAAAGTGCATAGCTATTTAGCCACATTATTTTTCCTGGTTGAAATGACTGTCGGCACTCTGTGCTGTTTCAGCTTATAATGACATGATTGATGTGTGTGGTGCGGACTAGCACTAACAGTTGGCTTGGAGCGCCAGTCAGTCAGGTGCTGTCAATCGTGCAGAGGTCAGCTAAACTAGAAATGAATGGGCGAGTCTTTGCCTCTTAGGGGCGTCTGGTTTACTGATTAGTTTAATCTGTTGACATCTGCTGACTACACAGCAATAACATGCCATTACTTATATTAAGCAAGTTTTGTTTTTAAAGTAAATTAATTCTTTGTGTCTACTGTTATGCTCATTAGGTCTTTTTTATGCTGTGTGAACCTGCATTTGTCACCAAAGCCGTCACTGCTGCCACTATTACAGACTGCTGTGAACCCAGCTAAACCAGAGCCACCCCACATAACAAATCCTCATTTAACCCCTGCTGCTATATCATCAAGTTGTCGAACAGATTTTCAGAAATTGTTTGCATTTAAAAACAAAAACTTACTATTAAAGAAGAAGCCGACTGGAAAGAGATCAGATGCTATCTGGCTGACAGCTGGCACTTTTGGAAAACATTGATAATTTATTCTGTTAGTGGCTGCGTTTAACGGCCTTTTCTGAAGTGAAAATCCAACCTAAAATAGAGGAGTTTTAAAATACGCATAGGATTCATTGCAATGCTTATGGTTGGGAACCGTAAAATGAGCACTTATCTTGTATTATCCTGTAAAATTATCCCAAATACTATAATAGAATCAGCAGAGCAGAGCATAATCAAGCCTTTTTTGTGTTTACAAATTGAGGCAGAATTGTCAGAGATCACAGGAATAATATGACAGGGGGTTAATCCCCTTTCAGAGTGGATTTTTCTTTTCTCTGTAGGAATTATGTAGAGCCGGTGTTGTTGTTTGTTGTTTAGCTTGTTTACCAGCAACCATCCAGCCTGCCAGCCAGCGGTCTCTCAATGGAATGTTCTGGAGAGTTACTGGAGCGAGGCCAGTCTCTCCACACTGCACCCACTGTCTCCTCATCTCACTGCACTGAGAGCTGCACAAGCTGAGGATGGCACGGCCAATGAGGAAAGCCTGAGAGAGTGTGCATGGACTTGTGTGTGAGAGTGCGTAGGACTCAAGTGTTCACGTTTGTTTAACCGTTGCTCTTTAAAAACCACCGGTCATAAGATTGCGCTGGCTTTGCGTGCGTGTAATTGTGTTCACCATGGGAGAAAGAGGTATTCAGATTCTTAGGTTTTACTTTAAGTAAAAGTGGCATTACTACACTGTAAAAATACTCCATTACAAAAGAAAGTCCTGCGTCGAAATTGCCACTTGAGTAACGAACATGACTCCAAATGAATGATAATGTTGCTTTGTAACTGCTGGATGTGTAAATAACCGTTTGCCATGTCAACTTAAAAAGTGATGATATGTGAATGTTGTGGTCATGTCTTGTTTCCGCTGCCCCCAAGTGGCCCAAAAAAAAATTTGTGATTGCAGGTATCAAAAGTAAAAGAACTCACTCCAGAAATGTGGCCCCTGTGAGTGTCATATTTTTATATATAACAAAATAGTATTGTATTAGTTTGGGTGTTTAATCAACAGTCAATTATGTAGCACTTAAAAAAGGGGGTTCCCAACCTGAGGGTCAAGACAATCTGACAGGTCCCAAGATAAAGGGATGGGGCAGGGGGATCTGTTACACAAAATTACTTTTCTTTTAATTTTTAAGTATTTTGGGGGCATTTATTACAGAGTTTACAGTAGAGACTTGACAGGAAATGAGGCCCAAGAGAGTTGGGTAATGACATGAAACAAAGGTCCCCAGTTGGACTTTAAATGAGGACGTTGTGATTCATGGCCAGTGCCTTAAACCCAAAGGCCACTAGGGTGTCTGTTTTGTTTTTGTTTTTGTTTTTTGGAGTGAAATAGTTAATACTTTTGCTGCTTCGGACCTCTATAAACCCTACAAATTAAACAATTTGAGAAGATAAAATCACTCTTAACCTAAAGCCATAATATGTGATCAGACGTCACAGGTAGACATCACTTTGTTTTATGCTGAAAATGTTTGGAGCCACTGCCTTAAAAAAGTAAGTGTTAAAATATTTATGAATCCACAGACGAGGAATTGTTTGTTAGAGGTAACTATATGAGCAGAGACTGTTGGTTGTTTTTGGCAAAATGTGAATTCCTGAATTTTTAGCGAGGGCTGGCTGACCCCGTCTGATCCTGCAGTGGCAAAGTGCTGATGTTTTGTATGAAGAGACGCTTTGAGTGCAGGTGAAAACGATGGCCTGCAGTTTGGGAACACAAATTGTTACACTGTGACATGAGAAAATACTTTTTTTTCCCACCCCAAAACCACCTCTTGTGTTTGACCGACAGTGAAAATGACCATTTATTTTACAGCTACACAGCTATTCTACAGTTTATCATGAGCCTTCAGCAAGATGATCCAGAAATATATACAAACCTAAAAGGCAGAAAGGGGTTCATTTCTGCCTTCTCATACATCAAATCCAGGCTCTAAATGTGTTCTTCAAAAAACATTTAATATTCATTCTCATTATTTTCTATGAGTATCTGTATTATTATTATTATTATTATTAGCAAGTCTCATTTTGAAATGTATTAATTATTTATTTCAAATGTATCAAAGTCAAACTCAACTTTTCTGAAAAATAATGTGTTTGTAAAAAAAAAAAAAAAAATGTATGTGACACTAATAATTTCTGGTGCACCTGTGTGTTGTTGCTATTCTCAGAGGTCCTGTGGTGAAAATGGGAGCATATGGCTGTGTTAGCACCAGGCTCTGCGTACGTCCAGGGATCTGACCTTTTGCTGTGCTCCAGGAGGCAACATGCTCAGACAAAACTTCAAAAGCAGAGTGACCGTGTCGCACCAGGGAGCTGGTGGACATTTGCTAACCTTTGTTGTTTCTCATGGACCACTGATGCTGACAGTGTTTCTTGAGGAGAAAGTGCACTAAAAAACAAAATGTACATTACTCCTGTAATCACAGATGACTCATTGTAGCTCTCAGATGGTTCATCATAACTCTGTTTAGGAGAGACTTTGCTCTCTATAAAGGGACAGACACACACAGACCCTGGAGCAAAGGTTCAGTCCGGTGGCAGAAGGTGACCCCAACTTGAAAGTAATGTGACTGGAAATAGCATACATATCAAACGCTCCCATGCATTATCTGTGTGGACAGATTAGGGACAATGATTGGGGGGAGGTGGAAGCAGAAAGGGTATTGCTTAGGGCAGAGGTACCTACAACCTTCTTGGCTTTTGACCCATTAAAATAAAGTCTACTTGAGACCAATTGTCAACAGTTGCATGTGTCTATGGGTTATCACTAAGTCGGCCAAAAAGTGATTATCTGGGTAATTCTGGAGCCCTAATGAGGACAAACGTGACGTTAAAAAAAGCTAAGATTAGAGGAATTTAAAAGTAATATTATTAAATATGATTTTATATTGCAAATGTTTCTTTTTTCTGCTTTCCTATGCTGTTAATTGTCTTGCAATCTCTGAAATTTATCTCCTGACCTCTTAGGTGATAGTAATCACATTTTTTTGGGAGAGCTGAGTAGGTGACCAGCACCACTAAAGCTCACTAAATAACTCGTAGAAACGACAAATCGCGATTCTACAGGGACGGGGACTCATTGGTTTTACCTTCGGACAGAGCCAGGCTAGCTGTTTCCTCTGCTGCCTGTCTTTATGTTAAGCTAAGCTAACCATATCCTGGTCCAGCCTCAAATGTATGGCACACACATGAGAGTGGTATTGATCTTCTCATCTACCTCTCGGAAAGCAATAAGCATATTTCCAAGAAATGTAACACCATTCCTTTAAAATTTCTGCGGCCGTCATTAGAATCTCTCCCAGTGGAAGTAACACTTTATACATCTGAGTTTCCATAATGTCCCGAAAAACCAGACAGAGACAATCACGACTAAGGTAAGACATGCACAAATTACACAAGCACATACACAGGGAGGACAATACATCTAACATAACATACATCCACAGAGATTTAATAGGAATTCCACAAAAATGCCGACTGCAGGCAAATGCTCGACATTCCATAAATGCCTCCCATAGAAATGTGTGTGTGTTTGCATAGGTGTGTGTCTCTGCGCGTATGTGGAGAGGCTGGTGATGTATGGTTGGGTCAGTGCAAAACAAGTGAGGTCACAGAGTCGGACTGTGTGTCCAGCTCAATTGAGGTCATGTGCTTCGTAGTTTACTTCATAACGTGTGTGTGTGTGTTGTGTGGTTAGGCTGTTTTGAGATGTGTGTTTTGTTGTAATCTAGATAAGCTGGCGACTCCGTAAGAGTAGTAGTGGATAGTGTTTGTGCCTGGAAGCAGTAAAACTGTCTGAGTGAGCATGAATGCCATTAGACACATGCACATACCTATCACTGTTGCCCTCCAGCAAGCACACACACGCATAAAATGCAACTGGCTCCATTGACATGACCTCTTGTGTCTGCTATTCATCTGAGCAATCTGTGTTTACGCAGATGTCACATACGCAGTCACACAGACTCCACATGTCCGAGCTCACATGCACATTTCGTTGAGGCAAACGTGTGAAGATAAACCGTAACCTTTCCAGATTAAATGCATCACTGGATTTACTGATATAATCTTCTTCAATGGTTCCCAGCGTGGGGTCGCGACGCCAACAAGGGTCACAAGATAAATCAGAAGGGTTACGAAACACATAGGAAAGCAGAAAAAATATCAGACCGTTCCTCTAATCTTGGCATTTTTTCCTTATGAATTACTGGTTATTTCACCTCTTCAGGCCTCTAAAACTTTTACCAATAATACAGGCAGACAGACAGAACAGTATGCATTGTTGGATGGCTTCTACTATTAGTACTCTAGTAATCATAGTTATTGAAAAGCTTGCTGGTCAGCGAACTCTCCTCACCGCTCTCCACACTGAGCTGCCCCTTAAAGGCCATGGCCTCTTTCATCCCCTGAAGACCACGGGTAATCACCTCCTGTGTGCGGCTGTCTGGGGTCTGAAAACACACGCATGGACCCATGTTCATGCACACATTAGCTCTTGAATTACTTATTTTTGTTCATCCGTGCTCTTCTTAACATTGCAAGATGGCAGATGGCACAATTCAGGTAACATGGCAAAAGAAAATTTGATCCATGAGGTAATGCCACGTTCATGCCGTATCATTATTTACTTTTTTTTTTCTGAAATGTTCCACTATATCCGACTTGGCCTGAAAAATCAAACAAACATGAATATATGAGTGTTAAATCTTTTGAAAAATATTTAGCATTTTTAATTGCCAGTGTCGTTCCAATATCGCAGTTTGACTGACGTCCATCTTTACGTGTTATGTGCCTGCTGGAATACAGAGATTTTTTTTGTATACTAACTGCAAAAACAGTATACAATGACAATTATTATAAAGTACATACTGTACATTATTAGTAGTTAGTATGGAATTAAGACACAGCAATGATAAATCCAGGGCTCAGGGGGAAAGATAAAGTCTGAGGCTGAAGAGGGAGAAAGTGTCATGATAACACTTTGAACGTTGGTCTTTATATAAATTGAATGTGTGTATTTATTTCTATGGATATAGAGCAAATACCACAGCTTACAGGAGTTGGCCATTTTTAGATCTATATTATATAATATACATATATTATATGTTCCTTCTGCTTGTTACAGTTTCTGGACCAATAAGAGAGAGTGCAGCAATGATATGTAGTTTTTAGTCTTGTAACCAAAGCATACTTCTGCATTCTGATTGATAAGACAAACATGCATCAGGTGCATGAAAAATGTGAAAGAAATAGTTTTCTGGCATCAAGAGTGCCACTGTTGTTACGAAGAATTAAAAGTTGCCACATTTGGTCTTTAACAGACACACACACACACACACACACACACACAATAGAATGGCATTTTCTTCTAAACTGTAATGCTGCAGTGTTGTAACTGCTGAACATAGTCCTACCACTTGTATTTGTGGCCTAAATAAAACACCCATGGGAGTTTATTTGGAAAATATTGCTGCTGTCCTTAGAGCATGAGGAATTAGTGTTTGAAATACAAACTGCTAGGAGCTGCAAGGTCTGAGCCACAAAGAAAAATATAATCCGCCACACTAGAGAAGAAAAAAAAGATCCACAGTTGCCTCACACTGAGGTTCTTATGTAGATTACTTGAGTATTTTAAGGATTTAATCAGGGGCAGACAACGCTGCAGCGTCTCGTTTTTTTTCCCCCCACAGTAGCGTCTAGCTCACTAATCTGTAAAATCAGTCACAACACTGGGACATACAGGTGGAGACAAACAAGTGTGAGCTCACGCACACACAGATATGCAGATGCACCGATCTCCTCGCCCACACATATGCCTGTTCATGTGCGACTCCCCAGGGTGGTGTCAGGGCCCTGACTGATGAAAACACAGCAGCGGTGGCGGTGTCAATGCCATAAAACAAAGGCTGCAGTGTAGATGAGCTGCCAGCCGTACCTCCAGTGATGGATTTCACCGCGAGCACATTTGCTGCTGAAAACAGACCATTTAGTCTCCCTACCAGTCTTTCTTATTCCCTCCCTGCTCTCTTAATTCTTCCACTTCTTCCTTGTTCTATTGCTTCCTCTAACACAGAGTGCTTTATTTGTCTTTTGCATTTGCCGTCCTCCTGTTGCAGCGCTGTGATTTTTCCCTATACCTCCTGTCTTCACACTTTCATTTACAAGTCTCTGTGCCCTTCAGCCATCTTTAAAGTTGAATGACTCATGTTTATGACCCTTACAAAGGAACACATCTGTTCTCTGCCCATCTCATGCTGTTTGTTTCACTGTTGTTGGTCTTCTCTCCTCTCTGCTCCACTTGTCTGCACACGTCTGCAGTCGACCCGCTTCAGACTATCTTTTGTCCATTCAATATCCTTCACAGGTGAAAGGGTCACTGCAAGCTCTAATATCCTCTAAACCCTCTCTGAAATAAGGGCTGTGTGTATCTAGCAGGGCAGAAAATTGTCAGATTTGTGCTTCATTTCAACAGAAATATGTTTCTTGTGTGGCTGTAATATCCGTTTTAGCTGCGGAAGGTCATTTACAGTTTTCACCATCCTGGAAAAGTTACAAACTGTATTGTTATTTTCTGTTTTTATATCCAAACTTCACACTTGTGCATTAGTCAGACAGGTTGCTTAATAATAACAGTGTACATCGTCAGATCAGTGTTAAGCCAGGCTTGATCATGACTCAGAGTTTTTCAATGGTTTTCGGTGCAGAATGCAGCTCTCTGAAATATGCAAAACCCTCAAAACCGTGTGACTATTAATAGAAGATGAAATATCACGGCGACAGATTATGTTCACAGCAGGGAGTCTCAGCNCCCCCCCCCCCCCCCCACACACACACACACACACACACACACACACAACAATATGTGTTAATATGATGCAATTACAGTGCATATGTTTCATTTTGGTGTTTTGCAACCAGATGATCACACAGAATGAATATGAAAGAGATGCGTAGTGAGGTTTTCATCCTTGATAAATCCTCCATATATTTACAAACAAACTTATTCCTTCCTTTAATGAGAAAATCTTTACAGTCCTACAGAGTGACTTCATAGCAGTGCAACATAAAATTATAATTAATGAAGCAACAAAAAATAAGAAAAAATTATGAAACAAATAGATGTGATTAAACAACATTACCGGATACCTCGACCTTAAAGGTATAGTTTGACATTTGGTAGTTATGCTAATTTGCTTTCTTGCCATGTGTTTGGAAAACAGGTTGATACCACTAATGTCTGTAAGATTAATATAACACTACAGCCAGCTGCCGATTAGCTTAGGTTACCACAAAGACCAGAAACAGGGGGAAACAGCTAGCTAAACCTGCCCACAGCACCTCTAAAGCTTAGTAATTAACATGTTATATCTTGTTTGTTTATAGTTAAAACTAATTTGTGGTTCTACGGAGGGACTTCAAGAAATAGTCCCACACATAACCTCTCTTTGTGCTAAGCTAAGCTAACCAGCTGCTGGCTGTAGCTTCTTATTTATCCTACAGACGTGAGAGTGGTATAAATCTTCTCATCTAACTCTCTTTCTTTCTAATAAGCGTATTTCCTAAAATGTTGGACTATTTCTTCAAATTTGTATTAGCTGATGTTTTTGGCTAGCACAACAGGCTATAAACACAGCATATACATATTATCACCTTATAAAGTTCATATGGTGAACATGCTTATTTACACACACAGTGTTTCTTGCCACCTGATGAATGTAACTCCAATATTCACTCTCCTTTCAGCTCTGTTTTGGTCTTCACTCAACACAAAAAATCTAATCATCTAAATGCTCCACTATGTTCACCAGCTATTAGCTAGCTTTGCCTGCGTGCCATTAGGTGCTGCGCAGGTAGCATATAGTGGGTTTATGCGAGGTTTATTGCCGAAATCAGTTGCCTGCTGTGTCTGTAGAGTGATCCAAAACAGTAAAGTTGTGGGCCATAAAATCGAAACAGTGAGCTGAAATATGTTCTAACACTCCATAGAGAAGAGGCAAACTGGAGAGTTGGATGATAATTCTCTGTGGGTTCATCACCAAGAGCGACCCCTTTCACATTACACATAATCATTTGATTCCCTCTTAATATAAAAAAAATTGATTAGAGCAGATTGAAACATGTTTTTTTTACTGTGTAACTGCAATGGATTGAAATAATCATCTCATATATTTAGTTTGCAGGAGTGCAAAAACTTTGCAGGACACCTACCAGTGAAAGACATTCAATCATAAGTTTAGTCAAGCCACTTGGAAGAGTCAATCCCACATATTTGACCGTGAAGTTTTACGATAAATGGGCTGAATAGCGGCTCTATTTAGAGATGGCTCCATAAAACAAGCAGCCGTCCACTGTTTTATGTTCCATCATAAAAAACCTAAGGTCAGTGCCGTTTGAAGTTCCAAAATGAGATTCATTCTCTAGTTTTGCAGGGTGGCAGTTAATCTCTTGTGACATAATGTTCATTAAGGTAGAAAATAAGTAGGACTAGTGTTTAACCTGAGTCTGGAAACTTTCGTGGTTGAGTCGGTTGTTTTAACATTAAGTATGTTTTTTAGGGCAGAGAACATACAGAGTCATGGCCTTTATGTTAACAGAAGAGCTATTTGGGTCTTTGTGAGGACATGAAAGGAGGCTTA
>LKNJ01000251.1:113007-125901 GCA_002120245.1 Maccullochella peelii
TCATATATATATATATATATATATATATATATATGACTGATGGCCACACACACACACACACTAATGATCCTATAGTCTCTGCAAACTTTGCCTCTCTCTCTTTTCTCTCTCCTTTGAGTTCAAAAGGAGCCGCAACATGTCAGCCATACCTATTGTAACCCCACCTGCGTATGGGCGTTTCACCCACTGCTATTAGTACAGCTGCTTGTCTATATGCAGCAGTATTTGTTCAGAGCTAAAATAGCTTTAATGATAGCGTGTTTGACACCATGTTCTGAATAGCAGTCCCATTGTCACTGATGTAATGTCTGTTGTTGCCTGTTTGGCTTAAAGGCCCATAAGTGGTCCAGCAATGACAGTGGTGCAGTTGATGGGATTTGTCTGCCTCTGTGTGTGTGTGTGTGTATGTCTGAATGTGTGTGTTTTGTTGTTAATAGACTACCCGGTGAGCTGCCAGTTGGCTTGTCTCATCGTGAGGACCAAAATCTGGCAAATCTCAGTCAGGCAGGAAATAAACAAAACATTTGTTGGCACTTTCCTGTGGTTAAACAATTAAAAGGCACACACTGACACACACTTTGTTTGTCTCTCTCTCTCATACATACACATGTGCAGGCTCAGGAACGCATATCCATTTACGACCATGCGTACGCGTTTCCCAACACATCTTTTATTTTCAGCATGCAGCAGAGAAATCATGAGGGGGAGAAAACTGTCATTGATGTGTAAATTCACTATGAATAATTCCTCTCTCGTCTCACCCAAAAGACCGTCTTGATGCGTGTTTGTTGCTCCTGCTCTCAGCTTACGCCCATCTCTCTTTCCCTCCCTCCTGTATCCATCCCTCCCAACACCATTACTTATGAAGCACAGTAATGAAAGACTCTCATTTTCAGTGTTTTCTGAGACCCTCCGTCATCCATCCTCCCTCCCTCCCTCTGAGATGGGCATATTGGATAAAGTATCCAGCCGTAATGGAAAATTAAACCAGGGTTGTGGCCTACGCACTTGCGCGGCGTGAAAAGCAGGAGCAGTGTAAAAGTCCTTGGCTTGCTTGGCCCTATATTTATAGGCAGAAAACCTGATTTCAGATCAGTCACGCTTGACTTGCAGCAGACACCTACTGCACTCCGGGGGAGGCGGGCAGGCAGAGAGACAGACAGTGAGCTTTTTCTAGTTCTTTCTTTCTATCCTCTCTTGCAAAGAGTACATGCTGTGTTTTATTTTCTGTCGCTATATACCTTTGCTTTCTCTCTCTGTTTCTGTGTCCTTATTTACCTCTTGCTCTATTGATATTCCCCACCAAACACACGATGAGAGTGCACTTTCTTCACACCGCAAACATCTAATAGTCTTGTTTTCTTGAGACAAATGAAACAAAAAGTGTGATGAAATCATTTCAACTGGAAAAGTTATGCAGAAACGAGTCATTTTGTTATCGTAGTGCAGCGATTTCCCTTATTTTGTCGTCTTTTATGACACTAGCGCTCACAATCATGAAATAAGTTTGCTTCGTGCACAGCATTCACAAAGGTTTGTGCCTTCTCGGGTGACAATGGCAAAAACTAGAATAAGTGAACGACAATCTATTTTGTTTTTTTTACCTTTATCCATCGTTGAAATAAGAAGCTACAGACAGTAGCCTGTTAGCAAAAGGTAGCAAAATCCACCTACAAACACCTCTAAAGCTCACTAATTAACGTGTTATATCTTGTTTGATTAATCCATTAAATAAAATGCTAAGCTAAGCTAACCGGCTGCTGGATGTAGCTTCTGTATTTACTGTACAAACGCTATCAGTGGTATCAATTTTCTTATCTAACTCGGCAGGAAAGCAAATAAGTGTATTTCCCAAAATGTTGAATTGTTCCCTTAAAATTATATTTTGACACGGGGTCCCTCTCTCAGGGACTGTAGATCAAGTAATGATGCAGGACTGGCCTTCATTTTTATTGTAATGCCACTTTAATGGTGCAATTTCTCCAAGAAATGTGCAATTAATCAAATTACCAAAAATCAGTTGACATGCAGTGAGACTGTGGGTTTTGGGGCCTTAGGGATCTGGGCCCCGAGGCAGTTGCCCACTTTGCCCGAATGCTAATCCAGACTTTTAGGTTAAGGCTACTGTCTGGGCAAACATCAAATGGTAATTCACCAACTTGCCAAAACTCTTGATGAAGAATCAAGTTGTATTTCCAGTCAGTGTAATCTTTGCAATCTTATTTGTTACACAGTTACACAGATGCCCACAATCCTTCAACCCAAACCCAGCTCTGTTCACTGTCCTTAGCTTGCATCTGGGTCTCTGTCCCCCCTCCCTTTTCCAAGTCCTCAGTTCTCTCGGCAGCTATGTTCAGATCTCTTTTTACGTCTTTCTCTTCCTCGTCTCCTGTTTTGTCATATGGAGGCAAGAGGGCCACTGACTTCATGCTCGTGTTCCTGTGCTGCTTTGCTTTTAGCCTAATGGACAGACAGCTGTGCTCCCATTTCTATATATAACTAACAACCCCACATGATGAAGTCTGTCACACCCTCTCTTTGGCTACCACATGTGGCTGACCTGTGCTAATGCCCACGGAATACCGTGTGTGCTCATATGGGTTTGCAGTGATGAGGCCTAAATACCCAAATTTAATCTGCAATCTTCTTGTGCTCATTTTTCAGGGGCTTTTTTTTTTTTGCTAAAACCCCCCTGCTTTTTATGTAATTGTTTTTAGCCAAACATGAAAAATGTGGTTTTATGTACAAATAAAGCTACATTAAATAGATTTAGTGAAAAGCACTTTGATAAGCCTAGCGGGAACTACTTAAAATACGGTATTTAATGTAGCTTTAATCTCCGTGAAAACCACCATTTTGTTATTAAATGGATGCAGGACACACAAAAAGCCTAAAATAGCAGAAAACGGTGACATAGTTCTCTCTTCTCTGAAACGTTTGTAGTATCCTTGAATTTAGAGACGTTTACAGGCCTTGAAGTGAAGAAACACACAATCTGAATCTTGTTATGGCACCTTTAGTCTTTCTGCCCCTCATTTTGTGTAATGATATGAACACGATTAAAATACAAATCCCCCTTTTATTTTGTATTTTTTTTATATTTACATGCTTACATGTATTTGTGTGTATTTGTTTGTGTGCTGTACTGGATTGAGGTATAAGTAACAGCGTTAAGGGATCAGCTGGTGATGGGGTCGTATCCTTTCAGATTAGAGAGCTTAGTCCTCCTGTCTCTGTGTAATTAACGAGAGACGGAGGGAAAGAAACAGATAAAGACAATGAGGCAAAGAGGAGAGTAAGTACGCATGGAGAGTGGTATTAAAAGAAACCCGCGCACACACTCAGCAGAGGAGGGATTGTGTGTAATGACAGGGTGCCTAGT
Source organism: Maccullochella peelii (assembly GCA_002120245.1). Lineage (NCBI taxonomy): Eukaryota > Metazoa > Chordata > Actinopteri > Centrarchiformes > Percichthyidae > Maccullochella > Maccullochella peelii. The sequence goes on from LKNJ01000251.1 coordinate 116,390, forward strand.
GGTCAGTGTATTTGTGTACATGATGAGCGTGTGTGCAGCAGAGCACTGAGTCCAGAACCAACAACAGATAGGATATAAAAGGGTTGGACTGGATATGTGGTTTGTCTAGCAGAGTTCAGGACCTCTATAATGTCAACAGGGATGATAACTGCAGGATGGCAGGAATGCAGCCGCATGAAGCCTTAAATGCAGCAGACACAAAAAAAACTGCACGTACGCAAACACACATTTGTAACAATAACACAACATCTGTGTTTTTGAGATAACAGGCCCAATTGGATGAGAAACTGATGTTGTGTAATAATGAGAAGATTCCTGTGATGTAACAAAGTAAAGTGATATGAGTTCATGACAAGAAAAAGTTTCATATTAAAATCAGAATAACTACATAAGGCAAGGCGAGTGTGTTTGTATAGCACCATTCAACAACAAGGCCATTCAAAGTGCTTAAGGTAAGACTTAAAAAGGCATTAAGACAGGATATAACAGAAACACGAGGACATATAAAAAGACATATAAAAACAATATAAAATAGAAACAAGACAGATTAAACAAGAGAATAAAAATAACTGCGCAGCTACAGTACAGTGTAAGATATGGATAAACAGTCCCAAATTGTGGCAAACAGAAAAGTCTTAAGCCTTGATTACCTAGTATCCAGTAATCATGAGAAAAGTATCTTGTAGAAACAAGAAATGTTTCCTCACTAAAATGAGAAACTGAGTAGATTTTTTCTTTGTCATGGTGGGAGCAATAAACCTGCCATGGTACAAGAACTTGATTCAGTAGTAATGATTTAGATCAGGAAATACCTGATATCAAGACTACGAATCTGACGAAGCATTCAATGTCAAATTTGAGATGCAGGACAGTTTTCTATGCACACTCAAAAGTATTTCATGTTCAGCACAAAGCCCTAATTGTAACACTTGATTACACTATTAACTGATTGACATTACATCAGAGTCACACAGGGAGGGAGGCCGCTGCTTGAACGCAATCCAGTCTGCTTGTTGAAAGCCACATATCATGTGCAAATTGCATGCTCTTTGCTGATGAATAATGTGTTTTCTCTCAATAATAGCGATGTATTTTTTTAAATTAGTTTTTAAAACTTTTTCGTATGTTTTTAGAGCACAAGGGTCAAATAACTTGTAAATCAGGATGTCATATTTTAGAAGAGGTTAACTGTCACTCCCTGAAGAAACAATGACTCACTCAGTGTCATATAGGGAAAACAATTGCATCCAAATGCAAAGGGAGAAAAAAAAATCACTCCTTTTTAGCCCAGCACTCGAGCCCTCAACAGTAATGACTCTTGGTAACTGAGGAAGACAAAGCTGCGTGGCAGAAAATCCATTAGTGAGGCGTCTGCTAGATAGCAAAGAGACTCAGAGGAATGGTGGCTTATGATACTGCGAGGCCGACTGCACTGGAGGCATCAGAAAAAAAAACCCAAAAAAACTGCAGTGTCTTTTATTTCTGTGAGAGTTTGAGAAGGCTGGCAGAAGTTAGCCCCCATGTCTGAACCCCGGTGGATGACTAATATGTGAAACACTCCTGTGGAGCTGAGGTGTGTGCATGTGCGCGTGTGTGTGTTTGGGTCAGGGAATGAGATTCGGGGATTGGACCAGTGCCACCTGTCACAATATCAGAATGTTGACAGAAATACCAGCAAGTTTCAGTCCCTGTACTGCTTCCATTTATCTGCCTTTTAAAGTCTCTTTTTAGCTTCAAATATAAATGTATTGCATCTTTTTCAAGATGAGCAGGGATATTTGAAAGTGAAGAAACATTTCATGTGAGTAGTTGTGGTGCATTGTATGCTTTTATAAGAGAGTAGACAGTAGAGAGCTGAAAGGGAATTAAGGGAGAGAAAGATTAGAAATCACATGCAACAAAGGTTCAGGCCCAGCTGGACTCAAAGCAGGGACGGTGCAGTTATACTGTATGGTCAGCACCTTTAAAGCCTGTAAATACTTCAGTATTTCTCCATAATATTAAATATGCATGATTAAAAGTTAGAAAAACATTTTTTGTTATTTTTAGAAAGTTTGACACCCAGTTCAAACCAGTGAGACGAGCACAGACAAAAACACAAATACAGAAATTTCAACACTCCCATTACTGTGATCCCATTACTCACAGCAAGAAGCTGATTGAGATCATAAGTGTTAAGGGCCTTTCAACCTCTAAGCCTCTAAACAACCAAGGCACTCCACAATCAAGATTCTGAAGAGATACATACGTGTTGAAATTTGGTTCATCTGAAAAGTCCAGTTAGAAAATGTGTTTTAAAACTAATAGCTCATTACAGAAGAGTAGTCCAACACATGAATGAAGTCTGTGAGCTTTGTAGTTTAACTGACAACAGTTACATGCTCACAGCAACATCAAAGATAATGAAAAGCACAAGGTTCTGGTGGGATGGATAGGGTTCACCGTTTGATACCGTTTCAGTTACACTGCGGACCATCAAATTGAAATGTCTTGCCGTAGTTGCTTGTGTTACTTCTCCTGGCTTGGTCTTTTCCAATCTTTGAACGGCTCCCCGTTTCTGTCTAAATATAAATTCCATTTATTTCACCGTTTTCATGCTGGCTCCTGCGAATACCACACTGCAGCTGTATCTTCTGAGTTTACTTTAAATTGTTTGCAAGCGCAGTCTGTTCACCCTCTTTACATGTCGTTTCAGCTTTGAGAAAGAATTCTAGTTTTTGTGATAGTTACACTAGATCGCCATCAAGATGCTGAAAGATGAGGAAGAGGAAACCAACAGTGGGAGGATAGAAGACGGATAAGTAGTGATTGAAGGAGATGGCTTATCTGTCCATCTGCCATTAAAACAGTCAATGAGGCTGTGTGTGTGTAGGGGAGACTTACACTTACATAAAACAGCTGCAGGATAGGATTTAACTTCTGGATACACCTTCTCTTTCTCTTGTTGACTTGTCTCTCTCACACACACAAACACATGCAAAACACCAGTCCAATTTTTATTTCCTTGGCATGGAGATTACTGAAATGAGAGGAAAGATGAAGACAGAAGGGATGATGAGGAGGAGAAAAAGTGAAGATTATGGGCACTGCTGCTTCCGTGAGACATCACCGAGACATCCTCCACAAAAAAGATGAGCATTAACACTCGTCACTCCCTCCCTCTTCCGGTCTCTCTCTCCCTCTCTGTTTAATGTAAGTGGATACTAGAAGACCTCATTCCTCTGCACACTGAAACCTGACCTCTCTATGTAGCCTCCTGCCTTTCACTCTGTCTCTTTCCTATTTCTCTGCATCTGTTTTATTTCCCTTTCCCTTTCCATACCCTCTAATCTTTACAATTTGGTGTTCACATTTTTCACTTGTCGCATTCTTTAAATGTGGTTTCTTAGTGCTATATTGTCCAACTACCCTTCTGCTTCTGCCTCTCTGTGATGGCATGTTTAGTGTGGGTTGTAGCCCAGTGCCTGACCCATTGCCTGCAGACAGAGCGGTAGTTTTGTGACTTTCTGTCCTCCAACCCTCCCTTCTTCCTGAGTCCCAGAGGCTGCAGCAGCTGGCTACACCAATATTTCTCTCCCTCTATGTCTCTCTCTTATCCTTTTTTCTCCTTCCATCCATCCTTTCACCCTCTCATCTTCTTCTGCTCCAAAATCATCTCTTTGTCCTCCCTCCATCTCACTCTGTCACACATCTTGACACCCTCCCACTATTTGTCCAGTGAAACACTGTGCTGGCAGCCCGTTCATATACAGTAGGTATTTTATTTTGTAGCTGAGGAGAGACATGAGGGCACAGTATGCACATAATGTTGCCTCATATCATGCAGTAGACATACCGTCTCGTATTACTAAGTCATTGTAAGTTGCTCTGGATAATGGCATCAGCCAAATACCAGTTTTGTAAAAAGGAAAAAAGGAAACAGAGCTAAGTAGCCCAGAGGTCCCAGTATTACAAAACTAGTAGTCGGTATCATATGAAGCAGTTAGCATAAGGATCACTTGCCCATTTATTTTTGTTTTGTCCTGTGTGTGTTTATTGGATGAAAAGTATTAACATAACTGAAGAATATCTAATGAAATAATAATAATAATAATAATAATACATTTAATTAATAGACTGGTTTAGGTACGTAAAAAAAAGACAGCAACAAAAACAGAAATCAAAATCACAATATAAGTGGAGATTAATTGTGAGTTTTAAGAGACTTTATCAGAATTGGAGCAGTTGTTGTTGTTGTTGTCCAGGGGGATGGGGAGGCTATATATAGGCATGGAGCCTGCAGGAAGGAACCGTGGCAGTGGAGAACTTTGGTGAGGTAGGAGGGGACCTGGTTATGGAGGGGTGATGCGGTCACCTGAGCGGAAGTGAGTGGGCAGGACGTTGGATAATGTATATACTACTGCAGTAGTGAAGTCAGGATGCAGGATGAAGGCATGGCTCAGAGTTCCAGCAGCAGAGAAGGACAGGGCAGTTTTTGTGGTGTGATTTGCATAGTGTTTGAACGACAGATGGCTCTCTCCCCCACCTGATTTGTTTTTGGCAATCGACAAGGAATGAGCAAGAAGTATTTATGCTGGTATGGTTTCAGCCAAAAATGGTTCTCCATGTATTAAAAAACATGTTAAATGAGAAGCTTTTTAAATATACAAATGGAATAGCTGTAGAATATGTTACTATAGCTGTAGTAATATTCTTACATATATTTTGGGAAGCATTTTCTGCGTTTATTCGAAAGTGGCCAGTGGAGAGGTGACGGGAAATGTGGGGAGAGAAAGGTCCCTGGCCAAAATCAAACTGCGATCACAGTATATGGTATGCATCTTAACTATTAGGCCACCAAGTGCCCTTTAATAGTCTTATATGTCTGACCCAAAGAAAAGCTTGAGGTTTGGGGCCCATTTAATGGCCTAAATCCATCTTTAAATGTCCACATTAACTCTCATTCATTCAGATTTTTTCTTTATGTAAAACATCAGCCTTTAATTCTTTTTTTTGTTATTCTAAATGTGTGCATTTTGCTAGCTGAAAATGAAACATTATCATCCAGTACATGATACAAAGCGCCATGTCTTTCATTGTACAGCGGCAGTGATGGAACAGCAGTATGTTGTTGGTGAAGCTTATTGCTTTGGCCATGATTTTCCTGTGTGTGTGTGTGTGTGTGTGTGTGTGTGCGTGCGTGCTGACATTACCAAGACAGTCACTTCTGTCATTCAGGTCTTGTTGTGCTCGACAAGGTGAACATGAGAATGAAAAGTATTGACAGCGAAACTGTTAGTGCTAATCCATAACCTTGGTCAACCACACACTTGTGCTCACGAACAGGGACAAACATGCACACACACACAGATACTGAAGCGTACACGCTCTATTGACACCTGACCTTTACAGGAAGCAGAGGGGAGATCAACTGACCACAAGCTGCTGTCAATCAAGCAGCATCCACCCTCCCTCCTGCTTCCCATCCCTCGCCTCTCCGCTTTCACGTTATTCATTAAATAGTCAGTGTTTAGTATACATAAGCAATGAGTGTACATTAGGGAATGAGGCAGAAAGGAAAGAGGGGTAAAGACCGAGCCAAGAGCAGTTTTGTTTATTGTAGAAATAAATAAAAATCACACATACACACACAAAATGGCGAGTGAGAAGAAATGCAAGGGGCAGGCAGGGCAAAGCTTACGGGTATATGAGTGAGAGAAAGGGAGCAGGAGATAATAAGGTTGAGGAGAAGTAGATTTGCTTATCAGACATCACAAAATGCACACACACATATACAGTCGGCAACTCAGAATGGTCTTAGTAAACACAGCTTTGATGATAGTGGTATCACACTGAGCCTAATGCCTTGACATGAAGAGAGAAAGCCTGCTTTGCAGTATGTATGTATGTGTGTGTGTGTGTGTGTGTGTGTTTGTGTGTGTGTGTGTGTGTGTGTGTGAGTGAGTGTGTGTCCTGACTACACGACCAACTTCTCCTAACCTTCTACATAGATTGGCTCCATATTGGATGTTTAATATTTAACTATATCTGTCCTTCTGGGAGACCGGGGGATTGGAAAAAGGTGGGAGGAAGCAGTGTGTGCAAACACACACACACACACACACACACACGCACAGAGCAGTGCTGACTTCTGCAGATATAAGTGTACACATCAGAGTCTTTCATCAAAAAACAAAAACACTCAATGATGTGCAATCAAGAGCATACAAATGAGATGACAATGTATTCAGACTACACCTAGTGTCAAAACATTAAGTACACCATGTTTCTGCACATTGTACCCAAACATAACTACATTAGTGCTGAAACAAGTGGTTGATTAATCAAATAGCTGATTCATAATCAGTTAATCATTTAACTCTTTTAATAAGCAAAAATGCAAAATATATGTTGGTTCTATCTTCTTAAACCTGCATTAACTGATTTTTTGGCCACTTGGAGGCAGCAGAAACAAGCTGTAAACACAACAGTGGCATGTTTGATATGGTGAACTTGTTAGCAAACAGATGCTTATTTACGCATCCAGCAGACAGTGAGCAACATGAGCATTCATTAGGAGTTGTGTTTGTGTCACCACCTGATGAATTGTAAGTCCAATGTTAACTCTTCTTTTTGCTCAGTTTTGGTCTCCACCAACTCCTGAGGGAATCATCTCACTCTTTAGGTGCTAAATGCTCCGCTATGTTCACCGGCCATTCGCTAACTGTGTCTGTCTACCGTTTGGTACTATGACAACATAGACTATGAAATCATATAAATCTGTCAGAGGTAGCTATACCTTTAATATTTGTGAGTGTATTTGTCAGGTATTTAATTCACTGGAGTCGCCAAAATCAGCCATTCCTGTGTGGTTATTATATCCACGAACTGTTTCTCAATTGATTTTCTTACTTGATGCAACCTTGTGGCACTTTTTTCTCCTTGATCAGCTGTAGCTCGGGTTGTACATTGCTTTTGACAAAAGTGTCCCCCAAATGAATAAAATAAATGAAAAACTGAAGCTAGGTCTGTAGAATATCCAGAGTAACACAGACACTGTTATAAGGAGATATTGCTGTTGAGTTGAATTTTTTAATATAATTTTTCAAAGCTGTGGGCCCCACAAACATCCAAGTTACCTGCACTGTATTGCCATGGCAGCAGGAATTTCAGAGGCGGATATTTAAAAACCTGGGCAAATAAACCAAAACTATCTGCATGACTAGATACCACTAGATGTAAGAAAACTTTTTTTTGTTTACATGTGAGTTAGGGCTGCAACAAACGATTATTTCCCTTATAGATTAATCTGCCGAATACTTAGTCGATTAATGGTTTGGTCTAATGTCAGAAATTGGTGAAAAATGCCCATCAAAAGTTCACAGAGGCCAAGAAGACATCTTCAGAATCAGTTTATAACTCGAAGATATTTTGTTTACTATCATATAATACGAAGAACATAGGGAAATCTTTAAATTTGAGAGGCTGAAACATTTAAATTATTGGCATTTTCCTTGAAAAATGACAAAAATCTAAATAATTGCTAATGAATTTTCTACTGATTGACTAATCATTTAGTAGCTTTAACACACATATACACAGACACACATTCACAAATGGACATGACAAAAGGTCATTTGGCATAGTGTAATAATCCAGGAGATATCCATATCCATACGCATACACAAACCTGCACTGCAACTGTTTGTGTTTTCTCGTGGAATCTATATGACAGAGGACAGCAACAAACAGAGGCGTACTCAAAGGAAAGATGCTGAGACAAAGAAGAAACAAAGGAGAGAGAGAGAGAGAGTATAGTGAAGGAGAGACACAGCAGGTCTGGTCATTTGTGGTTGGAAACAAAGTGCTGTTAAATGATTTACTTGTTCCCTGCATTTACAGCGAGTACAGTCCCTCATTAAAGCACAGCAGCCGGCAGACTGGCCGGCTAGACCGCTGGATTGCAGACAGAACAACTCGTGCGCAGACGTACACGTCTTCATGCACAAGCTGACTCCTAGTTATGCATCGTCGAACACACACAAATGTATATGTGGGGACACACGCAAACAGCAGGAACAGAGAGAGAAGTGGGTCAGCTCAGTTTCACTACGTTTGCAGCAAACAAGGTGTCCCACTGTATAACATTAGATACTATACATGCAAACACACACATAAACTTGCACATAAACAGCACTTGCACACACACACATACAACCAGGAAAATATTATAGTATTCTCACACCAGCATACCCAAACACAGTATTTTACTCAAGGAGAAGTAAATATATTTACTTTTGAATGCAACACACACACACACACACACTCTGTTACACATTTATTTACTCCCTTTGCTCAAACACACACATGAATACACAGAGGGAGTTGTACATCTTTACTAAGCAATCTACAAATTAATTTACTCATGCATAGCTAAATAAATGTGTTTACCTAAATCCCAAGCTCAGAACAAGATTTGGACACAAAATCCCTCAGAAATACGTCGCGTAAATCTCTTTAACCGTCATGATGGGTATTTTCGCTTGGAGATTCATTCCAAATGTACATCATCGCTCCACGCTGGAGATTTATATTGCTGCAGATGCACATGGATCCATCACACGCCCACGCACACATGTATATGTACAACGGTGGCGATGGCAAAGCTCTATCAACAGGTGGAGGAATATCAGAGCAGAACTGTAGCTAACGCCAAACAAGGCTGCCTTTCAGTAAACTGATGCTAGTGTTTGTGTATATGTGTGTGTGTCCATTTGGCCTGTTTTGACACATTCATATTGAATATGTGCTCACACACTGACATCCATTCAGATCTTGATGTCCAGGACTGAGTGTAGCAGTGTTAAATGATGCCAACATCAGCAATGAAATCCCAATTTTCTCATCCAGGCAGCAAAGGAGGCCTGCGTCTCGTCACTCACAGAGGGTTAGATAAATGACTCAGCGAGCGAGAAGATTAATGGCGGGCATATTTTACACTGACGTTCCTCGTGCAAATAAACAAGCAGAGAGCTGGATGCAGAGACGAGGGAGGGCGGAGGTGGAAGAAGAAGAGGAGAGAGCGGGATAAGAGAAAGGAGGAGTGGTGGTGGTGAGATGAGGAGGAGCAGAGTGAGGAAAGCTGAACTCTCCCATAAGAGCCTGTTTGTTGCCACAGTTCTTTACCATGAGGCCGTTCCACCGCTCGTTCGTTGCCGTTCCACTTAGTGGATGAAGGCGAGCATTGATGCAGAGCTTTCCATTTGACTTCTTACACAGCGCGAGTATGATATATGAGTATGAAGTGGCGTAGCTCACCCGTGTGACGAATGGCAGCAGCCAGTGGGAGTAGCGCACTCAAAATTTCTTCCCTTGGCACGAGTTCAGGCCCTCTTTTCTACAACACAAATCAACAGAGAACAGAGATTAGGGGCATATTTACTTATGAGCTCAGTGATGGATATATTTTCCAACATACAGAAGCTATCTGTTGTGGTGCCAACATTTCTGCGTAGGGGGGGGGGGGGGGGGGG
>LKNJ01000251.1:125954-200365 GCA_002120245.1 Maccullochella peelii
GATTTATTACTGCACATAATCTGTGCCATTATGACTACACATCAGAAATGAAAAGCCACAAAAATCCTGGTTTATTTTATGTTTGACAGATGTTAAATATCGTATATAAAAGGAAGTGTGTGCCACCACACTGGCAGGCTATTTATTAGATCTGTTTGCTATCAATATTTCTGTATTTCAGAAGTTAGGGGTTGGTGCTTTTCCGTTGCCATCTTCCACAGATCAATATATTGATTGTTTACATCAGTAGACATTGGTTCATTTTTACGCTCTGCTGTTTTTCCTGTGTGAAAATAAAATTAATTGAAATATACAGATTAATGCATTATGATTGCTCTTCTCTTTGTTAGGTTTGATTACCAGGAGCTCCTCCACAACTCCACCTTCTGTTTGGTGCCTCGAGGTCGACGCCTGGGCTCCTTTCGCTTCCTAGAGTCGCTACAGGTAAATATGTATTATTCAGTGCAATATACACCATCAGCAATATTCATTACTGAAGCCATGTGATCATGCTTTAGCAGAAGTTTTTTCACACGACAGATTACTCTATTTGTGTTTCTCTACATGCTATTCTCACTGGTTTCAAGTGATGTCATGTACCAATCAGCAATCAGGATTAGAAAAACATAAAAAACCACAGGCCTCTGCTTCATTAAATTAATTTTACTCTCATACATCTTTATGAAATCGTCATGCTTTGATCACATTCTGAGCGGCTTGCTGACAAAGAACTGACTGGGGCTGCTACATATCAAGCAGCTTGCCTACAAACGGTGAGCAGCGACCCCGGTTGCAAGCTTGGTACCACGTTTCCTGGCCAAAATTCCACTTTTACAGTATCCTGTGTTTACGATTTTTATCAAATAATGCATCTTTTTCTGATTACAATGCAACGAATCCTGGACTTGGATGATATAAATGATAAGCAACACGTAACTGAAATGTTTTAGCAAACATTACTCCACACAGCACTTTCCCATTCAGACTGTGGAGGTCAGACAGAATCAGTTGCCACATTTGTCTACATTTAAAGTGTAACTACACCCTCAATTTCAGCTAGAGCCCTCTCTCCCAGCATATTTAAAAAATGCAACGAGTGAGGGAACAACAACTGTAGGAGGCGTGGCCTCTAGGCTACATAGTGTGTGTGCCAGGAGACATGGTGGAGACTGACTGACACTGATTAGAGTCTTTTTTTATATACATTTCATGACGTAGACAGGTCCCAACCGGTTGACTCTATGTCAGCATTGGCGTCGCAGGTTCAGGGCTGATTTAAAACAGTAGATGGCATGTTGAGCCATTTTCAATCCATGAAATGCAGATTTTTATAAATTTGGTAAGAAATGTCAATATTAACACCAGCATTGACGTGTTTCATCACAGTACAGTCATATCATTTAGTTTACAGCTCAAAAAACATGTTTTAGTGTGCAGAACTCAAGATTTGAAACCAAGTTGTTTAACCCTGACTAGCCCATCATACAATCTATCGTATACTGCACAGTATTATATAATACTGTATGTGTTAACATGTATAAATCGTCACTTGCACATACAGTAGGTATACAGTGTCAAATTCAGTAACATAACACTGACGAGTAATGTTGATTTATATTCTTTGTAAAACTGTGTTGCTGTCCGTCCTGCATTCATCCTGCCTGAGTTGTTTAGGACTCTCCAGTTTCTCTGAGGCCCACATAAATAAACAGCTAAAATCTTTACATACTACATGCCAACACAGCAATCATGAAAACATTAGCTGCAGCATTTACCTTGGCAGAGCACTGTTAGTGATGAAATTACACTTTTACAGGAAGCAGCTCTGATTCAGTGAGATCCAGCTCATATACAGTTCAGTCAACAAGGAAGTGCACAGGATGCAGAATGCTTATGTTCCAGAGCCGTGGTTTATGTAGTCTTTTGGTTATTGGCACCTTAATGGTCACATCTGCAAGTGTTTTCCCCAGACCATTGTGTTGTGTTGAGTGCAGATCTAGCTATAAAGGCTTTATTTGCTTATTTGCTATTTGCTAGGCCTTTTAAACTAAAATGGGCCCATTACCACACGCACACACTTATTCAAACATTGGTATCGTTCATTTAAGTCCATCAGTGAAATGTGCAAGTACACAAACAATGAAGAAACCGCAGTCAATGGAGTGAGAGAACAGTTTACACTAGTTGGTCTGCTGTAGTTCTCTCTCTGCCACCCAAGTCGACGGTCTCACACCAGTGCAGGAAGCAGTAGTGGCTGTTTTTAGATTTGCCAAACGCTGAACTCTCTGGCTGCTACAATGTTCCCTGGCTGCACTGCTCTCTGGGGCTGTGTGTGTGTGTGTGTGTGCATGAATGGTCCGGAAGCATCCATAGGAGTGGCAGCCTGCCCCACCGCTGATGTCTGCTGAATGGACAAATCCACACACAACCCACTTGGCTTGGCAGCAGTCATGGTCCCCTTCTCCTCCTGTCTTCTTTCTTTGTCCTCTCTTCCTCTCTCTTAGTCTTCTCCTCCCTCTCGTCCTCTCTCTTTTCCATTTGGGGCACATTGCAAGATTTTTCGGTTGTGTTGTTTTTTTTTTTTTTTTGCTGGCAGCCAAGCCCACAAAAGAACTGGCAATTACCAGTGTGGTAGAAAACGTACTGCCAGCTTTCCAATATACTCACATTCGCACACTCATACACATTTGCTCAAAGCCTCCCTGTCTTCGTCTCCCAATGCAAATAAACCAAAAACAACCACACAGCATATAGGCTTTCATATTGCCCTACCTCCAGGCAGGGAGGCCTTGAAATGTTTGAAACTCACCCTCAGAGTGCCTCATCTCTTGGGGAGAAGACTCAGGCGAGCCTCGGGCTGGATTTAAAATTTAGAGGTCTTGGATTATCACTCTGGGAGTCTTCGTGTGACCTTGTCGTAACCTGGGGATGATTCTGACACATACACACACATACAAGGCGTCCTATTTACTCGAGTGTCCTTCAGCACGTCTATTCTCAGATAAAATGCAGGAGCCTGGAAGCCCTAGTGGGCCGGAGAGAGTGTTTGATCTCCACCATTTCGGCTGCTGCTGCTGCTGTTCTCTGGTGGTTTAATTAGAAAAAAGTGAAAAAATAAATAAATAAATAACACCCAGACCTATCAACACTCCAGACCACAGTGAGTAGGAAGAGGAAGAGAGCTGGATGGGATGAGAGTGCAGTGGAGTGAAATGGGAAAAAAGGAGTACAGAGAGAAACCGATAGACACACAGAGGGGGGGAGACCAAAGGAGGGCTCGGAAAGCAAAAAAAGTGGAACAACATCAAAAACCTGTCAGTGAACGAGGGGATAAGGCAACATCAAAAATCAACTTCAATAAAGCGTGATGCCTCTATGTATCAACCGGTTCCTTCTTATTCTCCTCCCATACCCTCATCCCTCTCTTTTTTTCCTTCATTTACCTCCTTCCCTGCATATGTCCCCTCAGTGGTTGTAGCAAATAGTACACAAAGAGTCTGCCCTGTCAGCCACATCTGTGTTTGCATGTGTATGAGTGACAGTCATTTCCAAACCTCCAGGGTTTCCTGGGACAGGAGAGATACGAGTTATTACTTATTCCAGCCACCCTATAGGGGTCTTACACACACACACACACACACATACACACTCAGCTGCACCTACATTTACACACAAGAGCATTGATCATATTATCTGCTTAGCCTGGGATATCGCAGTGCCAAGCAGCTGGGACTGAACTCATACAGATTGTATTATATTCATGCAGCTGTGGTATGTCATGTTATGTTGTTTACTGCCAAAGAGGAGCCGGCAGCAAGGGAGTAACCCAGTCAAACTGCAGCTGATCATAGTTGAAGTGATATACACTATATGGACTTTTTTAGTGTGCTCTACATGATATCACTGGGTTTATCAATGTTACTGTCTCCCTAAGACTCTCTAAATTCTTACATGTGTGTGTGTTTGTGTCTGTCCAGGCGGCGTGTATCCCAGTGCTGCTGAGTAACGGTTGGGAGCTGCCGTTCTCTGACGTCATACAGTGGAACCAGGCGGTCATTGAGGGAGATGAGAGATTACTACTACAGGTAACACACAGAGGCATTTGTCCAGGACCCCAGCATGCCAGTGGGCCATTACTGTACTTAGAAAAATAAAAATCAATTGGGAAGGTCCCATGGCCAGCAGGTGTTGGTACAAAGAGCAACAGAGCACAGAACACCCACTGTGAAACACATTTTTATTGGTGTGTTTAAAAAAGAAAAGAAAATTACCGTGATTGGTTTATTGATTCTTTTGGGACATCAAAACAGCAGGTATCTATTAGGTAAGGTTCAACATTTATGATTTTTACAGGGTTTTTTTGCTGTAACATCTGTATAAAACCTATTTAAAGATTTATTAAAGGGAGGATGAGCAGGTTTTATGTTAGCACATGTCCAATGTTTCAATTGTGTTACAATAAATGAGGTCCACTTATGTTGAGCAAACCTAAGAAGATGCTTTCAGTAACAGAAAAAAATTGCAAATGAGTTGCTGAACGTGCACCAGATTACTTAAAGTAAATTCAAAGAATCAATAAATAATAAAACTACCAGAGGTGGGACGAAGTCACTGTAGCGCGTCACACATAAAGGCTTGTCTAGACAGGAGGCGTTTCAGCCGTGTTTTTCAGTCGTTCGTCTCACGCGCGTATGACAGAACAGATACGCTTCAATTTTCAACCAATACAGTGTATAACTGTCTACACAGGCTGCATAACGGCTTGCGTTTCACTCACTCTACATTCGTTTAACCGTGACTTGGAGCATATTTTTACGCTTCAAGTCTATTTTATTCTGTTTTATGTGCATAATTACAGTGATTACAGTGATACAGCTCTGTAAGTAAGAAACATCCACCATAGGGTTACAAAGCAGGTACAGAGAGCCACAGTGAAACCAGAATTCTGGGTTCTGTTCCAAAAGTAAGAAAACCTCATTAAAAATCCCATTGACATTTACACTAACAACTAAACAAAACCTTACTCAACAGTATGTCTTCCTCATATGTTTAGATAATGGTAGTTTTTTGAAAAAATATTGCTCTTTATTTAATATTTATGTTTTTAGCGGCCTTTAACAAACACCATTTCCCATAAGCCCTAGACATTTGCAGGCTAAACATAACGACTTGGCAGAAGAGGCGAGTCGAGGGGCCGCAGCTAGCTAAGACATGGAGTGGAGTTTTATGGATATATATGGATAACTGCTGTAGTGCATGGCGATTTGGCTTAGAATATGGAAAGTAAACCCAAGGAAAACACAGGCTAGCCCAGACATGACGTAATGACTTTGGCTCTCTATTACCTGTATCAAACAGTGTTGTTACAGGTTGGGGCTCTTTGAGATTAAACACTCACAGAGGCCCTAATCCAGCTTCAGTTCAAAGGCACTCGCTCGCTCATCCTCTGTCTGTGTCTCGTCTCACACTCAAACATCCACACAAATAAACACAATGAGCAAGCAAAGCCGGCTCACTCTGAGCTACAACCTTTATCTCTCTCCCTCACACAAATTACATCATGCCTCCACTGTATTGATCCGCTTCGATCTCGACCAATAGAGGACTCAGATTGGCATTCAGCTAATGAACAGGAACAAGCCCCCGAGAGCTCAGACCAGAGACATTTTCAAATTATGGCAGAAGTGGATTGAATGAGCTGACCTCATTAGTGGCATTGCTGCACACCTGCAAAACTCTCACATGGAAACACAAAAATATTCACTCTGTCCATGATCTGAGGTTAAGTAGTGTGAGGCCTTTGCCGAAGAGGCTGAGCGAGGAAAGACACTTCAGACAAACCGAGGACGACGCTATAGTGAAGCTGTCTTTTAGATGTACTTAGGGGAAAGAAAAGTAGAAAGTAGGAAGGACAGGGAGAAAGAGAAAGGGGGAGCAAGGTGAAGTAGTGAAATGTAGGGGAAGGGAGGTATGTGAAGAGAAACTGAGGGGTTGAAAGAACAAGGACAAGAGGAAAAAAAAAGATATATAGCGGCTTCCTGGCTTCTTTAACTGGCGCTCATTAGAAAATGTGTTGTAAGACAAAAGGGTTTAAAGAAGTCAAGCTCACACTTTTCTCAGTTCAACATGGCTTTCTTCCACTTTGATTGAGCTGCTGAGCTTAACTCTCTAAGTGATTAAATCAATTTTGGTGATTCACTCAAAACCCCCAATGTAGTCGTACTAATTAAGGTCTAATTGTCTGAACAACAGACTCCAAATCAGCTCTGTGTCAAATGGTTTTTTTAGGGGGCAAAAATAAGCAACCACTTGATTCATTTTACGCAGGTTTTAATGCCATTTCCTTCTTTTTGTCTTGTCCAGTCTATTTTAAGAGACACGACTTGCTTTAAAAACAAGTCAAACTCTTTGTGGCTTTTTTATTTCTGCTCTTCTTTTTAATTTTTTTTCCTCATTTCACTGTCTGGATCTTTTACTCTTCTCATCTTTTGTCCTCAGGTGCCATCCACGGTGAGAGCAGTAGGGAATGAGAGAGTCCTGGCCCTCAGACAGAGGACCCAGATGTTGTGGGAAGCCTACTTTTCCTCAGTGGACAAGATAGTCCTCACCACACTGGAGGTCAGCCTCAGCCTTAACACACTCAGCATAAAGGCCCAGTCACAGAAAGTAGCACAACGAAATTCATCCATGTGTCTTTGTCAAATAAGTGGTTCTAGACGTTTGTTGATTTGGTGACTACTTACAGGGCTAGTTGGTAAACTACTGTAGCTGGTGACCTAACCTCTAACACGCTAGCCAGCCAAGAACATGCTGGCGCTAGTCAGTCACAATAGCCTCCCGAGCTTTGTATTGTGTGCCGTTTCTCCCCCTGGCATTGCATCTTAGGATTGTACATAATTTAATTCAAAAATTAGTTATTGAACAGGGGAAAAAAGCTTTCTGAACTAACAAACTTGCCATTATTTTAAAAGGAGCTGGACACGGTTTGTTTGTATATGATTTCACTTGCTAACGACACACTCAAAATATGTAACCTTGCAAAAGTTGCTAAATTAAGCTATTTAAATTGTATGAATTTAGAAATTCAAGGCTAGCAGTGGGGGTAACCATCTTGGAATAATGCGTGAACACTCCCAAGTCGGAATAATAGAAGGTTTTACTGTTCTTCGCATCTTTCCAAGATTGGGTGAATGCATTAGTGACCAGGGCTAGCTGGTGAACTAAGTGCTAACATGCCTTTCTGATAACTGTTTAAAAACCAGTCCTCTTTTGTAGAGCTGTTTAAACTACAACAGAGGATGAGTGTGAGTGTTAAATAGAGGGTTCGATAAAAGTGGATAAGCTACAATAGCTTCCTTCATTTCGGAGTCTCTGGCTCTCCCTCAAAGGTCAGCACTGTCAAGACGCTTTGCTATTGGTCATAAATCCACATGTCAAAGTTAACCAAAACTGAACTCAATGCAAAATATTCCATGGGAATGAATTGATTTTGCTGTAAAACTGTGCGGTTTTAAATGCTTGTCTTAACTCTAGTAATAAGTCAGTACAACTTCGACTGTATCATATCAAATCATAGCTTTGACCCCTTTGTGCCAACACTAGGACTTATGTCCCACAAATACTTGGGTAATGTTGCTTTTGGCTGCTGAGTATTGACTAGAAACCTAATTGAAATGTTTTATAACTCTGAATACTTAGCGTTTCTGCTACCATACAATTCTGGTCAGGAATGCGCAGCAACATCCAGTGAAAACATCCACAAAAAGAAGCCACTGCTGTAAACACAGGTTTTCTGTTGAACACACAGCCGTAGTTGCTACCTCTCTGTGGTTTACTGCCTGTGTGCTATCATCAGTTCTCTTTCTGAAAGGCTTTCCAACAGAGTTTTCACATTTGAATCAAACCACCCTTCTATCATTATGATAATGGCGTTGGATCTTGGCCATGCTCTACGTTTATACTCTTTTACTATCTCAGCTGTGTGTATTGTAGGTCTAGGGAACATTTCAAAGCAGTCCAGATCCGATTTGCCTGAAGTCTCAGAGAAATCCCCTAATGTATAGAAATGATATATCATTACGTTGCAAATATCAGTCTCAACCTGCTAGTTTCTGCCTCACTGCTCGCTATTATCAGACTGAGAGAAATGCTTCTTTTTCAACGCTACAAGTTTAAGTTTTGAAAGTCATTGCAATATACATAAGAAAAACTCATTGGATTAATTACCCCTGATTTTCACAGTTCTAGCATCCAGTCTTGCTCATACATGTATCTTTCTCTGTCTTTTATTTTACCGCTGTCTTTGAATAAACTGAGAAGAAATGTACTTCAAAGGTAGTTAAGCTAAGCTAAGAGAATGTCATTTGAAGGTTATCCCAAGGGTTAGATGATACATGAAAAGAATTCACAACCTCCTTATATGAGCAGTTTTTCCACATACTTCCAGTGCCAATTTTAACACATAAAAATGTGGGGAAACAACTGATTTAACCCCTCTGAAATCACAAAATGAGTGGTAGGCTTTGCACTCTGATGTTTATAAAGGCAACTCTGGCAGCCCCTAGTGTATGTGCTGCTGGGGATTTATGCTAGAGATAATAAAGGAGAGGTTCTGGAGGTTGGTGATAAGCTGCTTATATACACATACAGCATGCAGGGGGGAACCTCTCCCCATGGGAGACAGCTGTGCAGTCAGCCTGAGGTCAGTGAGGCAGAGGGCTTCAGAGTGGATGCTGGTGTTGCTGCTGCGTTGACACCTCCTGTTGGTGTAAAATGGGAAGTACACAGAGCATATCATTAGGGATTGCTATAATATGCAAACACAAGTGTGTCAGGTCTCGAATTGCAGTGGAGTTTACATGAAGCTCCAAGACACTCATCCACCAGCTTAGACGCAAGCGAACAAGTTCTCTCTGCTTCTCACATTGCAACGCTCATCCAACCACATCCTTTTTCCCCCCTCCCCAGATCATTAAGGACCGTGTGTTCTCTCACATATCGAGGAACAAGTACATGTGGAACTCCCTGCCAGGAGGTCTGCTGGTTCTACCAGAGTACTCCACTCACCTCGCACATTTCCCTTTCTACTACCTGGGATTAGGTAAACACACACTATGACAGAACTGTGGAGGTAGAGAGAGAGTAGTCAGCGCTCAGTAAATCATTATCATATATTTACTAAAGTCCTTGTATGTATGAGTTTTAATCTTGCAATCATGCTAGTGTTACAAATAAAATATTAGTTCAATTTAAAGCCACTATGTGTACATGTTATTGTGATTATTACATTTTTCCAATTATTCTAATGGCATAAGTTTTTGTTTGTAAAAAATTGGGACAATTGGTCTCTATGCTGCTATCAGCAGCATGCTCTCTAGCACAATGTCTTGATACCTTGATGGACTATTACAGATACACTTTTATATGTTTATTCTGTAGGAGAGCACCTAATAAATATTCAAACAGGCAATACATTCTCTCTTAACCTCATATTATTTTTGTTCAGGGGTCAGTCCAGGTCAAGAGTTCACTGCTGTCATCCATGCCGTCTCCCCATTGGTCTCGCAGTCTCAGCCAATCATGAAGCTGCTTCAGGTGGTCTCCAAGTCAAAATACTGCTCGCAGGTAAATAAGACAAACATTTAGAGATTATGATATAATTAAATATTATATAGCCACAAATTATAGTTTATAAAACACTGTTTGACCACATGTCATCCACACCATGTACTGAAGCTTTAGAAATGAGCTCACCATATTTTAATGAGGTAGCATACTTTTGCCAACCCCGCTGGTTGATTGATGTCAGCTGCTATTTCTGACCAGTCTAATGTGTCTGCCTGTGTATGTGTTATGTAAAATTCCCATCCCCTGCTGCTCTAGATCATCATTCTCTGGAACAACGAGAAGCCGCCACCCAATCGGAGCAAATGGCCTCCCATGCCCGTCCCCCTCACTGTGACAGACGGCAGGAGGAAGGTGAGGACCGATGCCACTCACGACTCGCGCTGAAGCAAACACGTCTGAGTGACAGCATGACAAACTGTCAGCTGCTCAGTCGGGTTATGTATCTTTCTTTCACTCTCTATCTCTGTTACTCAATTTCTCTGGTCCTTATCCTTGATGTGTATTCTACTCTGTCTTTCTTCCTGTCCATGTATATCTGACATGTCCACCGATCCGTGTGGCGTTCGCTTTCATAAATGTCACTCACTCTCAACATTTCTTCTCTGTCTCCCTTTCACTGTGTCTTTTTTTGGACTCCTACGGCAAAATCTATAGTGATTTACTCATCTCAGTCACTCAACATGATTTACTGTAACATGATCATCTCTCACTCATTCTCATGATCTCTCCAAGCACAGGCCAGACAACATATAGCCTCCAGTACCAGAACTAAGATTGACTACTGTATTTCTCTCTCTCAGACCACCAGTCGGTTCCTACCTCATGTTGCCATAGAGACAGAAGCAGTGCTGAGTCTGGACGAGGATACAGTCCTGCTGACCAGTGAGGTGTGTGTGTGTACACGTGTTAGTAATGAACACACAGCAGAAGTGCACACATATAAAAATCAATATTATTGAAAAAGTTGCAACAATACCTAAGTGTTCCATGTCTGTACTTTTAGGTGAACTTTGCCTTCTTGGTGTGGCGGAGCTTCCCTGAGCGGATTGTGGGCTACCCTCCCAGGAGCCACTTCTGGGATCCCCTGAAGCATGCCTGGGGCTACACCTCTAAATGGACCAACGACTACTCCATCGTCCTGACTGGAGCTGCCTTCTACCACAGGTACACCAACAGACTGTAGCAAACTAAATAGAAAGTGGCATTTAGAGCTACATATGCTTTGTTTTTTTAGCAGGTATAATGTTTACCATTTTCACCATCTTAGTTTAGCGTGTTAGCATGCTAATGGCTGATGGGAATGTGATTAGTTTTGCAGGTATTTGGTTACAAACCAAATTATTGGACAAAGTGAAATTTTGACCTCATGGTGGCATTAAAGTAAAAGTCAGGAGATCACCAAAGTTATTACCAGTTATCATGTGGGGAACTTGTCTGTACCAAATTTCACTGCAATCCATCTTACGCAAGACGTTAAAGTCATTAGGATTCATCCTCTGGGAACCATGTCTGTACAATATTTCATAGCAATCCATACTATATGTGTTAAGATATTTCAGTCTGAACCAAAGTGGTGGACTGACCAACTGACCAATGTTGCCATCCCAATAGCCACATCACTAGCTTAGGCTAAAAACAGGAAATGCCATTTAGAGCTACATATGCTTTGTTTTGGAATATTTTCCCTCAGATATGTTTTCATTATTAACTTATAACAAGCATGCATGCATATACACACCCAAACTTAGACACACGCATACAGACTCGACATTGGTAATGCAACTGAGATCAAAACAGATTGCCTTTCAGAGATGAACAGCTAAAAACAAGGGACAACTTGATGAATTGCAGCAGCAGCAAGCATGACATGAATCTCAACATGAAAAGCAAATCGGGACAATCAGACAGAAAGAAATAGTATCAAGGATAATTATGTGTATGTGTGAGCGAGAGAAAAATAAAAGGAGAGGGTGAATTACTCAGGGATTACTTCAAGCAATTTGATTAATTCGAAAAGCCTCAAGTCGATATGTGCAATGACAGAGGGATGTGAGTTCTTATACAATATGAATGTAATTACTCCACGGGCAGGGCACTTTAAAAGCTGTTGTGACATTTTGTGACAAAGTGGCCTTCTTTGCCAGCAGTTTCTATGAAAACACATTTTTGTCATGCTAATATGAATCTTTATTGCCCATAGGTTAGGCCCACTGTTTTTTGCAAGGCCCATCAGCATTACCTCAAATGTCGTTTCACCACTTAAAGAGAGAAATGACAATGAGTGGTCTGTTAAAACCTGCCTTTCTCATTGTGAGAACCCTCAATTTAGTCTTTTACACGTAAAATGATCTAATTAATTACTGTATATTGTATTGGTAAAGTGATGTGGCAGCACACCGAATGGCTTTTTCACAATAGGGCTGCTTTACCAAAATAAATAAATAAAATATGACAAAATCCAGTAGGAAAAAGCAGCAAGGTCCCAGAATCAATTGCAACAACTTACATATAGTCATATGTGGTTAATTTTGGTTCAACTAAAACATTTAAAATTAGACAGTGACAGGTGCCAAGTCTGACAAATGTAATGCTAAATTTCTTGCTGCACTAAAATATCCAGTCTTGAAAACTGAAGTAATGGAAAACATATGCATTGTACCACAGGGGTTTAGTTTGTTGTGCACTATAAATATCAAATCCCACTGGCGGTGGAATGGTTAACTTGTCCCAGATACATATCATCAACATACATCACACCATCTAAGATTTTCTGTTACCATACAGGTGCTGGTTGCCTGGCCTCCACCTGTGATAAATTATGTAGAGATGTCTTTATTCTGTATATATACATTCTTACATTTTTATTTTTGGTGTTTGGCTGATGTGCTTGTCTAAAGAGATACTGTGAGTGCGAGAACAAAAGGCTAAAATTGTGATTAGAAACTAATAATAGTGAGACAGAAAATCAGGTTTTGCACACTAGCGACAAATCCCATTTGGCAGATGTGACAAAATATTTCTGCAAGATAAATACGGTAATAGAAAAATGTGCAATAGAGGTGGTAGGTGAGAAAATAATGGCTTATTTTTTTAAAATCCTACTTTTTTCACATCTCAGTAATTTCTCCTCTGGATGATTTTAGAAGGCACGTGGCTGTCAGCTGAAGTGTACCATGATCATGGAGTTAATTATTTTTTTCAATTGGTGCCAAGAAGACTTTTTAAAACTAAATGTGACACAAAAAACAAACAAGCAGCTGTGTATTAACACTGATCAATGGACAGGAGGTAGAAATCCTGGAGTATTATAAGACAATAACTTTTGATAATACAGTAATATCAACATGATCTATAGGAAAACCCACCAGCGTCTTTTTTGTTTGAGATAGCTGGCTAAGTTTTATGTCAACACGTTTGATGTCATGGTAGAATCAGTACTTCTTCTTCTTCTTTCTTTTATCAGTTGGTATTCTACTCTGGCTGTCAAACTGAAAAATGAACTAAACAGGGTGGTGAATGTCTGCAGCAAAATCACTGGGACTCAAGTCAAGCCTGTATAACAAACACATTTTATATAATTTAGCTTAACATTGTTAAACTTATGTACTTTTTTTCTTCGAATTTCTATTTTGTGTTCATACGATGAGTTCATGTGCTTTGTGTTTCACTGCTGTGGACAAACCCTACAGCTGTGGGTGGGAATTGAACCTGTGATCTCCATGTTAGCTATTGGGAGTGATTAGTGACTACTATGGCTAATGCAATGTCCGTAACCTGTTTGCCCTCATTAAGAATACCCTGAATGCACAAGTCCCATCCACTTTTTTATATTTTAAAAACATAATGCACATGCCTGTATAACACTTTGACCTGCCCCACAGGTACTACCACTACCTGTTCTCCCACTACCTGCCCCAGTCTCTGCGGACTCTTGTGGATCGCACTTCCAACTGTGAGGACATCCTGATGAACTTCCTGGTCTCTGCTGTAACCCACCTGCCGCCAATCAAAGTGGCTCAAAGGAAGCAGTACAAAGAGTTGCCCAGTCCACAGGTAGGTAGCCATTTGTCTTTCTCACTTGTGCTTAATGCTGTTGACTCAAATGTCAGGTCAGTACTGGATGGTATGTCATGTAAATGACAAGTGTCTTGTTCTACCTCCCAGGGTACAAAAAGTGTCCCCTGGGCCAACCCGGAGCACTTCAACCAGCGGCAGGAGTGTGTCAACACCTTCGCCAACTGGTTTGGCTACATGCCTCTGGTCCACTCTCAGTTTCGCCTGG
This sequence comes from Maccullochella peelii, assembly GCA_002120245.1. Taxonomy (NCBI): domain Eukaryota; kingdom Metazoa; phylum Chordata; class Actinopteri; order Centrarchiformes; family Percichthyidae; genus Maccullochella; species Maccullochella peelii. The sequence continues at coordinate 139,864 of LKNJ01000251.1, forward strand.
ACCCCGTGCTCTTCAAAGATCAAGTGTCCGTCCTCCGCAAGAAGTACAAAGACCTGGAGAGAGCATGAAAATGACGAATAAAATGGACAGGAAGGCTGGGAAGCATCGAGGTTTGGTCTAGTGGCCTTTTGGACAGACAAATGGACCAATCAGAGGTGGACAGTCAAGATGGGATACTCAAGACTGTGTGTGATGTGGACAAAGTAGTCCATTTGTGACATGGACAAAGTACAATCATCGGACAGACCCTGGTGGACTGTTCTGGACTATATACATTTAAATATGAAGAGAAAGGGCCTATAAAAGTTTGAAAGGAGCTTCAAATGATTCTCCTACCTCCATGAGTCTGGTGAGACAAGGGGAGGAAATTTAGGGGCCTTGAAAGAGTCCCTGTGATTGGGCCTCTCACTGAGAAAGGACAATGTCTATTGGATGGCAAAAAAAGGAACGGGTGTGAACATCAGCACCCAAGGGACTGGTATTGGTGCCATGCACTCCAGCTGTCAATGTGTGTCTCAGCGTTGCTGTGCAGGGACTGTTGCCGTGGAAACAGATCATTTCACATTAAAATGCTAACTGTAAAACCAATAAAATGATTTATAAATGCAAACTCATGGTGCCGCATGAGTTTTTTTTCCCCTACTTGTCACACAGCCTCTATTCAAAGAAGCCCAGGACATACAGTGTGTATGTATGTATATATATATATATATATATCAGACATGAAGGAACCAGATTGCTTCATTATACATTTTAGGATACTGAAGTAGTAAAACATATCAGTGAGGGGCCAATAGTAACTGGCCACATTTGGATCCTGTAACTCCACCCGTACCAGGAAGACAACAGGGAATACTCTGGTTGCATTGCCCAAGATCAGATCAGCCCACATTTACTTGGAAAATGTGAAAAAGTAGAAATCATGTAGATTTAGTGAGGAATACGCAAAAAGAGACAAGACTTCATACTGGTCCTGTATACAAATTTGAATGTACTGTACATTAGTCTGACAGTTATTCTCTCAATTATTCAATTCATTAATAACAATTAATAGTTTGTTCTATAAAATTGAAGAAAATAGTGAAAAATGCCCATCAACAAGGTGACATTTTCAAATAGCTTTTGACCAACCAACAGTCCAAAACCCAAAGTTAATCAATTTGCCATTATAGAATACCGAGAAAACCGGCAAACCACCAATAGTCACATTTGAGAAGCTGGAACAAGTCAATTTGTAGCAATTTGCTCAAAAAAAGTACTTAAACAACAATTTTGATATGAGTTATCAAAATGTTAGCAAATTTAATTATCTGTCGATCATTTCAGTTTTACTCTCAACTAAGCATACCCCTACTTTCTATTTCCACAGTTCATCGAAAATGACCACAAGCCCATTTCATATTGTGTAAACACATACTGAGACGTGCACATTTTCCTATCCGATGGGTACACTGATCATTTGTGGCGTGTAGCGTACCCTTGCTTACAGTTGAAATCCTGGGATTTTATTTTTCTAGCAACCAATTTCATAGAGAAACTCTTTTGGGCACATTGAATTAACTGTGAAATTATTCTAAATACAATTACAGCAATCAAAAGTACTGCTTAATCACATGTCCTCTGTGTTTTTGTGACTCAGGGATTCTCATGGTCTTTGTTGTAGTGTAGGAGCACTACACCGATGAGCTGCTGGTGTGTAAAGAAAGATGAATACAAAAGGGTCAGGGTCAGAATATGCATCATGTGTTGGTGGATATGCCTTGATGTACTCATACATCATTCACAATTGTGAAAGGAGATCATGCATTCCCACATGGGCCCTCGGGGTTGGAATTGACACAATGGAGCACGTACTGCAAAGTCTGAGCTGGCTAATCCTATATTTAGAAGCAGGACTATAAAAGTATTGTTATGAGTATGTTCAGAAATTTTGTTTAAAACAAAGTTTATTTTATACAAAACAGAAATGACCCAGTAGGCCTACCTTTTGTCCCACAGTTTACAAAAATAAATTCACAGGCAAGCAAGTCTCAACACCCTCAGGGTAAACAGGTGTGTTGTCTAGCACTCAGAAAGCTAATCTCATTAAGCACATGCACACACACTTATGTACAAAGCACCTGAGATACATAGCTGCCAAGGGGCTAATTTGAATTCTGAACCCATAGTGGTTTTACAACTGACAGAACATAATAAGAGCAATTGTTCCTATTGTAAACACAGTTGTAAGATAAGCTTCTGCGCTTCCTGGAAGAATTTCCTGTAATGAGTTTAAGTCTGCCTGGTGTCGAGTCAGCACCTGGGGCAAAACACCATTAATACGGCGTTTTGAGAAAACTGTTTTTTTGTTTGTTTTTACCTGAGGCATTACAGGTTTCAACTCATTATTTAAACAGTATGAAAACAGGAGTCCATAACTTATTTGAATAGAGTGACAAAACAACAGTTGTAGAGCACAAAAATTGGGATGTCAGCTGTCTTGTACAAAAAGAGACCAATTCTTGGAGCTGAAGTGTATTAGGTTGACAAGCTTTTTTTAGCTTTTATCCTATCTTATTAATAGTTTCCCCCTCAACAACTTCAATATAATACATAATAAACAGCATAAGTTCTTAGGTAAACCATGAGTGAATTGTGAGTTTCAGTGATGAAGTGCCAACACAAAGGAGGTGTGTACCTAAGTGAAAGGTCACATATTCAAAATCCAACAGAAATTCCCTTATTTCACCTGGTGCTTGCCATTATTAGAGAGTGGATCTAGTGGAACTATCATTTCCTGAGCGTCAGCATGGCGTTGACATCCCACAGCAGGTTCCTCATCTGATCCATCAGAACCTTCATCTCCTGGTTCTTCTGACGTACCTTCTGCAGGTGAACCACAAGGCACAGGACATCCATGAGTAAAACTCCTTAAAGCACATGAGTCATGGCTTTAGCATTTACCACCCAATCTTAAGCAATTCGGACAGAACCTAGTTTTACTCGCTTATTTACGATTATACCTGTTGGAGGATTTTGAGAGTAAAAAAATCTGGTTTGCTACCAATGTTGTTGATAAAACAAGCTTGCCAGCCTCAGGGAAGTTTTTCCACAATTTTGCCACTGGCTGCCTGATGGCAATTTCCAAACCTACCTGAATTCTTCATCCCACTGGAATATTGGCTCTAATGTTTACAAAAACAACATCCTGATTTTGAAACTGTACTTAAGCTGCACACAATGCATGGTTTCTGCATTTCATCCATACCACCAAGGAGTACCCTTGGCGTGTGTCAGCACTGCCACCTAGAGGCATTTGCAGGGGACTTTAAAAGCTAAATATTTTGTCTTGCTCAGTGTCTTTCAAAGGCTAATGGGAAGCCCACTTTCATTTTTAATAGCAAAGAAAAAATGGATAGCAAATGTTACCTACCTGAGCTGCCAGGTAGTAATATTGTGTCACCCAAGCAACAGTATATTGATGTCATTTAAGATGTTGCAGCAGTGTTGGACTTTAAATGATCTTTATATTTTGCTAGGCCAAGTATCACTTAAATATCTGGCAAAATGATGCATATTCCACCAATTTGTAATTACAGGGTTTGTACAGTAAAGTGTTTGTGCACTTTCAAGGTACCTAAATCAAAACTGTCCAGACTCTCAAAACTTTTATCATCACATCTAACATGTTACTATAAATGCATTGCGAAAAATATTAAAAGATGTCTGGTTCACATGAGTGATTGTGTACATGAAACACCAGATTATGTTGAAAATCAACAATTTTTCAAGGAGTATATTCAAATTCAAGCATATTCCTTACCATGAAAATGTAACAGTTAAAATTAAGCATTTTCCAAACTTTCAAGACTTTGTACAAACTCTGTAATTACTTTACAGCATGTATTTTATTTATTAGTGCATGGGTTACTGCAGGATAATCACTAATTGTATTGCAATCTGACAGCAGCATAGGGAGGCGTAACTGTCACTACTTCACTCATGACTCCAATGCAGAAAATATGTGTGAAGTAACTGCTAATTATTACTTGTGACAAAAAGAAAACAGGAACACACCTCTAGAACCTCTTTTCTCTCCTGGTTGACAGCAGGACTGCAGGGCTCCACTATGACGGAAACCAGCTCCTCCCCAACATATGGCAGAAGCTGAGGACACAAAATACATACAAAAAGAGTTTTTTCCCCCCTCCTGTCTATGAATGCATTGGGTTTTGATACTGAAAGAAGACAGAGTGTAACAAAAGGCAAATGATACACTGACACACTGCAAATGCATTCAATCAAGCCCTGATCAAAGGACAGAAAGATTAAAAGTCATTTTCAGTGTTGTTCCAATATATGTGTTTCAAGCTATCATTTCTTTCCTAAAAAATGTTGCATGTTTGAAAATAACAAACACATACTAATAAACTAATATCTAAGCAGAAATTTAGGGCTCCTTCCTGACCTCTGTTGGCCCCTCCTGCAGGTCAGAGGTCATCTCCATACAGCGTTCGTACAGGAGCCGGAGCTTTCTGAACAGCAGGGTGAGCTGCCGTAGGTGTTCCTGGAGCTTCCCGAAGCGGTCCTGGTACATCGCCTGGCTCTGGGTCACACCATTAGGAAGCTACACCAAAGACACATGGTGTCAGTTTAAGAGTCGTTTAGATTTTTTTGGTGATGGCAGTGTAATGTGCAGATATCAAGACTAGTTAGTAGGCAGAAGACATTATTAATATGAAGGCAGTTAATACTTTAAAATTTAAGAGCATGTGGATGGTGATGTGTCAAGCCCTGGTAAAATGCAAGACATCACAATTTTTGAGTACATGGTCCTGATGCTGATCTTTTGCTCTGAGAGTTTTCAATGGAGTAATAAAAAAACCCCAACATACTCAGTTTAATGGACTAAGTGGAAATGGACTGTAAGCTAGAAAAACTGCAGCCATTCAGTTAACATCCACACACCTGACAGGAGACTGTAAAGACCAGATCGTAGTATACTTAGTGAAGTTTTCTCACAGTGACTATTGCAAGATCACTCAAAAAACAAATTAAGCCATTTTGTAAAGTTAAACTAAAATTGTGATCTATGATAGCAGTAAAGCACTGAATTCTAATATTCTGTCATCCATGTAGATAGAGTTGGACAAAACTTGTGCTGACTGGTTAGTCAATTATTTGATTAATCAATGACAGAAAAATGAATCTACAACAACTTTAATAATCTTTTAAATACCAAATATTTGTAGGTTCCAGTTTCTCCAGTGTGAGCATTTACCGCTATTATAACATAAAAAAAACTGATTCCTGGATTTTAACTTCAAAACAAAACCTTAGGCTTGAGAATGTTCAACTTGCAGCAGTCTTTACTTTCTAAAAATATCTAGACTAAACGATTAATTATTCAAAAAAGTAATCTTTTTACTTTTAAGGCTTAATTTATACTAAGTCAACATGAATGAGACGTCCTAGAGGTGCTCAGAATCAGAGGTTTGAACATCAACGTTTCCATGGAAACTGTGCAAACTCACTCTGCTGATGGCCGTATGAATTGGTTGAAAAGCTCCAGAACAAGCAAATATGTGAACATTGAGTTGAGGTTGTTTTGTCAAACAAAAAAAAGATAAATCAATGAATGAATTCCCTTGACAAAATATTACAAAACATTTCAATGTAATGCAGTCCAATACAACAACAAAACTAACTACAACACATTATCATACCAACACCTCTCGGGGACACACTGACACTGAACAGGCTAGACAAAACAGGAAGGATTCGTTGCACTGCTGATTGCATTAGATTGTAAAGATAATAAACTGGAAACTCTCTGTACTGGACCAATAGAGATAATTAGCTTTTTCTCAAAAGTAAGTCAATTGGTCAATCACTATAACACTGGATCCTACAAAATAATAGAAGGTCTGCGCTGATGTTTGCAAAACCAGGCATGCACACCTTAACAGCATCTCACATAGAGATGGATCTCACATAGAGATGGTCTGGGGGACACATGCCCTGTCCGTTCAAAACATTATCTTACAGTCTGATGTCCAGTACCTGCGTAGCTCGTGTGATATGGAAGATCTCCATGGTGCGAGTGACAATGTCCTGGACAGTCTCCTGTCCAATCCGACAGAGGAACACAGGGGAGATCTCTCTTAGGGTTCCCTGAGGAGGCATGGGCTGCTGACCTGGGGCAGCACTGGAGGGCAGGTGGGGTTGCAGCTGAGGGGGCATCCCTGCCATCCCTGACTTCTGAGGTAACGAAGCTGCCATCACCACACAAATCTGTGGGAAAGGGATGCGATTGAGATAAGCTTGAAAGCGCTTAAACATATTGTGACCCCAGGACTCTGAACATGGACAGGACTTGTGCGGATGTCACAAATGGGGCTATTCACAAACGTTAACACTAATGGTAGTTCATTAGAGTGACTGAAATTGTTTCAAAATGATAACTGCATAAAGTCTAACATTTCCTGAAGATGTAGCTAACGTTACGTTATCGTTAATACTTTAACGTTAATACACATTAACCGCTATTGATAACAAAACCCAGAAGGCCAAACCTTCTATTATTGTACGCACTAAGCTAGCAAAGATGCAAAGAAACAGCGTTTTTACTGACTGACAAAAGCTAGCCTTGGTGGCTAAACAGGCTAGCCTAAACAATATAATGTACAGACTCATACAGAGGCAAGCTAGTTACCCACTAGCCTGCGAGCTATCCGGCGGCGAGTGCAGAAAACCGCTTACCTAAATTAACTTCCTTTGGCTAAATGAGGTCCAAAAATCTCCGACTTGCTCTAGTAATTGCGAAAAATAACGTTTGCTTATTTATTACTTTAAATAAGACATAATGAGACCTTTCCACTGTTTTCTTTCAGAAAGCTATGCACGGTATTGTTTTCATTGCGTCACTTCCTGGCAGAGGAGGACACACTTCCACCGCTAGATGGAGACAGTTAGTTGTTGTTAAGTGTATTGTAAACACCGACTTTACTAAAACACAACAATCTTGGAAGTATTCAGATCCTTTATATAAGCAAAAGTAGCACTACCACGGTGTAAAAATACTCCATTACAAGTTGTGCATTCCTGCATTCACAATTTTGAAGTAAAAGTAGGGAAGTATTAGCAGAAAATGTACTTAAAAGTACTCAGAAGAATTCCCTCTGCTAGTGTTTTATTATAACATATTTTACTATTGGATTCATATTACTGATGCATTAATGTGTAAGCAGCATTGTAATGTTGTAGCTAGTAGAGGTGGAGCTAATTTTAACTACTTTATATACAGTACTGTTGGGCAATTTTATCTTAAAAGTTCATCATATTTTATAAACTGGTCTTGTATGTAAAATCTTAATCTGCAAAGTAACTAGCTACTAGGCTACAGCTGTCAGATAAATGTAGTGGAGTAAAAATTTGAAGTTGCAGAAAACAGAAACATGTACAGTACAACTACATTAAGTAAAAAGTTAAAATCCAGCGCTGCTTATAACATAATTAAAGAGATTATAACATATAATATACCTGCAAGCAACAGCATAAAATATATGATATATTCAGAATATTATTATTAGGCTATATTAAAGCTGACATGGGAAACACTAAACAAAATTGAGTGTGGCTATTAGTTAGTGAGACTGATAGAACTGCTCTACAAATATTCTATTCTGCAAATATTACTGTTTAAAGCCATAACCTTATTTTGTTTAATGTAATAAATGTTCTAGTCGGCAAATCTCATTGCTTATTCATAAATAGTTCAGTGACTACAACACTGTAGTTTAGTGGTTTCAGATACTTTATTGTGGGATTTTTAGTAAACTTTTTTAAGATTGTCCCATCTACAGTACCATAACCTACCGAGGTATCTTTACGTAGATCTAAATCCGTTTTTTCATAGAATAAAGCGTATAAATTATACTAATTCAAGCCTACAGTATAGCCAATAATAATAGACTTTTAAATGAAGGTCATATGAGTGACACTTGAAGCCCCACCAGCCCAGTGATATTCAGTAATGGAAAATCATTGACCTGCTTTTTTTATTTGTTAATTCAGTGGTTGACATTAGACCAAAGGTTGCACTCATGGGCCAGAAGTTTCAAGGAAGTATACTTTGTTTTTCATGTGACATGCTTTATAGTTTAAAAGCCCTTTATGTTGACAGCCGTAAGTAAAATGACATGTACGTAAGTATTTGACATCAGATCAGACTACAAGGAAATGAAGTTTAGTTTTGTAATACATTTTTAAATGTGTCCAAGAAAAACATCTGTATTTGCATATATTTTCATTTTCCTCCAAGGCCATAATGGATCAAGCAGTGTACAAACAAATTGGCAAGAACAGAAAAAACTGAAAGCAGAGCTATTTTACTTTCCTTGCAATAAATCGTCTGTAATCGGAACTGTTGGGATGTTTTTAGCCTGCTCCCTCCTTTTGCTTGTGTGCTTCACTATTTTCATAATTGTTGTGTGCTCACTGTAGAACTTCAGCTTGAACATGATTAGTATCCTTAAGGAGATTTGGTTTGCAAGGCAGCCATTGAAGCCAGATGTCACAGGAACACATTATGATAATGAACAAACAGGGGTAGTCAAAGAATTATGCGTGTTAGAAACATTTGAACATGTTTTGACCTGACAATTTTATTTTATTTGATGGTAATGTTTACAGTAAAGTCTCACCACTATACTTAATGTAAAAAAAATTACACTTCTATTATGGATTGTATTTAGTAATTAACTGTGTTGATAGCATACATGTTGAACAGATACAGATACATAAGATTCTTCTGATATCTCGTAAGGTGTCAAGTATTGCTGTCCTGATTGCATTCTTTGCCTTTATAACTTGTTTGAAAAACACCACAAGACAAAAGGCTTAAGCATAACCCTTAGTCTATTTATGATTTGCAACATGTACAGGACAGTTTATGGCCAGAAAGACGAAAAATCATATGTGTCATGTTTTGCCAATAATTGATATTACTTTAAAGAAATGTCTTTTTAGCCACACTAGTGGCATAGCTCTAGGGATGGCAATGTCAGCCAATTGGTCCACCAGTTTGGTCCAGACTGAAATATCTCAACAACTATGGGATGGACTGCGATTAAATTTTGCACTAACATTCATGGTCCCCAGAGAATGAATGACACCACCATATGTTCAAAGTTTAAAACTGTAAAGATTGTGTGCAATCCTTTGGTTTATGACCAAATACCTGCAACACTAAACACAACACAGCACAGTACACACCTGTACTTTGTGTTTAGTGCTAATTAACAAATGTTAGCATGCTAACATGCTAAACTAAGATGGTGAACATTATACCTGCTAAACATCAGCATGTAAGCATTGTATTGTGAGTGTGTTACCATGCCTGATACCAGGAAATATGCAGCATGGTGGTGATACAACTGATAAAGCTCCACAAAGGCTTGGCTGTGCTCTCATAGCTACCAGAACAACCTGTTACAGGAACAAGTTTGTTTCCCTCTCTGTCCTTGAGGTTGTGTGGTGATAATCAGAGCAAAGTGTGTTATGTTTTAAATGTTTTATTTTTAGATTGAAAATGACTAAAATTGCTAAAATGGTCCCAGTATGCACTTTTCCTTTAATCACCTGCATATATCCAGGTTAAGTAGTGAAGTTGTGGGTTGGATTTGTGGACTACAGTATCAGTCTTAACCTTGAAATTACATATGCCACACAGAGTCCTGGTGAGAATTCTAACTTATCACTTTAAGCCTTTCTGTCATGCCTTTCCCTCTGCCATCTTTAACCTAATAAAATCAAAATGAGAGGGATTGTCTGTTTATGTTCCCTTAAAAATAGACCAGTTGAAGTTTTATGGGAAGACAAATTGGATTTAACAAAGGTACAAGCTGGTATATATTTCTTTTTTATGCTAAGCTAAAAACCTGGAAACACCTGTAACCAATGTTATAACAAATTTGATACATTTTTTGTAATGGTAATATTGAGTGGCAGCTAAAACAAAGTACCATACCTAAATGTCACTATTATTCTATGCACAAGTGCAATGAGGCTGTCACATTGTTGCTTTGTTTTTCAGAAAGTCATAAGATGCCAGTTTCACCTCAAATATTTGTACAAGCTCGATATCAAAAACTAAACATCACAGGGACACATTCCTTTCTGCTCCAGCACTATACCAGATCCTTCAGCTGCTGGTCAACAGGCAAGGTGAAATCAAACGTGCCTTATTCCCCAAATTTTCATCAAAATAATCTTCATTGTGGTGGAAAAATGTCAAAGGAAGCAGAATAGAATTCTTGTGTTATCAGAGGAACCCTGGAAGTCCTTGGTGATGAGTTTCTGTGGTTACATTCCATTTTTAGGTGAACTACCTTATCATATCACATCAATTTTAATTAGTTGACTTTCCTCAAGTTGATCTGAGCTTGGTCGAAAGTGAAAAGTTAAATAGGAAATGGAAACAGATTTTCTTGCTGTTTCCATCAAAATTCACTATACAAATGTCAACCTATATTCTTTGGCAAAACTAAGGATTACAAATTGTTAGAGCATATAAATGATAAGTATTTAAAAAAAAACAACTGCAGCTGCACCAACAGACCAAGTTTTTTCTTTAAACATGAGTCAAGATGAGTTATAATCTTTAAACTGTGATTCATAACAAAGTGACAAAGATCTGTTAATCTGTAGTCATAGCTGTAGGAAATCCAGCTTTCAGAGTTTCCTCATAACAGACTCCTTTACACTGATACATCTCATAATCAATAATATTATATCAGCTATTCTTTTATTGTGAACTAGTTACACATAACTACTGAAAACTAAAGGTGTACACAGCACACTCAGTCCTGTTAACTTGAATTTGAGCAATCCTGTTAAGATAGGATCAAATGTGATAATATAATATATCCTGTAATATGGCACCACTGTATTATGTGGGATAGTCCATGGTGTCTAAATCCCGGTACCATTATTTCATATTCTCCAGGGTTGAGAAAGAACTTGGCATGAGGTAAAAAAAAAAAGCCTAACCCAAGCTTTAGAAAAGACATTCAGTACCTACTTTTGACAAAATACAGTTTACGCCTTTTCTCATGCTCATAGTTTTAATTTACATATCAGACACATTTCACTTATGTGCTCTCTCTTAGGATTAATACTGCAGGTCAAGTTAGAAGAGGGAGTCCAGTGCGTGATTTTTTTTCTGGTCAGCTCTCTCTGGCTCTCTCAAACAGTTAGCACCAGTGTTAAGGAGAGCTGGCAGGTATAAAAGGACAGACAAAAAGGTGGGGACAGCCATAAAGTACGAAAGGAAACAGCTGAAGACCAAGATGGAGAAAACAGGCATGCTTGTCCTCTGTGTCTGTTTGACCTTCATGTCACTGGGCTGCACTCAGGTAAGGGACACTTTGGATTCCTGGTGCGAAACATGTTGTGGGACAAGTCACCTGGGTTTGTGTCCACATTCAGAGGGCTGTGATGGACCAGCGATGAACAGTTCAGCCTCTTTGATTAGTGGACACTAGTTGGACACCTGGTTGATCTGGATTTTGAGCACAAAGCAGTGCTGCCTTTTGTTTTTCTGTCTTAAGTATGGTTGCAGTCAAAGTAGTAAGAGGTAAATGAAACATTTAAATGCATCTCAAAGACTAGGCAAACTGAGGTAAATAGAAAAACTGAAATGGTTTTCTTGGTACAATAAGACGATAGATTCTTCCGTTTGGATTTGACTTTTTACAGAGAACAAAAGGTCTTTTGTTCTGAGCAATTTACTTTGCTGAGTTCCCATCAATTGTTGGCTTGAAAGTGGAAACTGAAAGTTCATTCTTGACCATGGAAACAATAGTTGATTTTGTGTTTGTAGTTTTCATTTGTCATTTTGTGTTTAATAAAACCCTAAACATGGGGGAAAAAGTTTAGTTACTTTACAAATTGTCTCATTATATGTAAGTAGTTAACTTTATTTTTAAAAAGCATTTCAAATTGCAATAGTTATGAAGGTTAGTCCATGGATCTAATTAACCTTTTGTACAATTTCTTCTGAAAACTGTGTGTTACTAGACATGTAATGTTAAATTTCAACTGTTTCACATGTGTGTAATTATAACCAGGACATTTATTTATAGCCCTTCCACTGCTGTAATTCTGTGAAACTGAATCTATTAGACCTACTTTACTTTGTCAGCCCTCACAAATCCTTTCTTTTGCTGGAGCGAGCTATTTGGTGTCAGACACGGCAGTGCTCCAATTTCTAGATATTAGATATGAGCTGTCAGGAAAAATAAAGCATGGGTTTGGACGGGAGGTGAGATGAAATGCAACAAAGAGACAGTGCAGTCAGTGCAATCAGTGGACAATAATGTACTGCAGGCCTCTACCAACCACAGCAATATGCAAAGTGTGATTAATGTTCATGCCTCATACTCTGCTGGAGCAGCAGGTGCTTGACCTTTGCATGATGTGGCTACAAATGACACACTGTACTGCAGCTTTATCTATGACATCAGCTGACAGCATAATACAGGCAGGAAATAATGACAGTATGGACAGAGAGAAAGAGGAAAGAGAATTTAACTCAGTTATAAGTGCTACAGAATATATTTAACAAGAATATAAGTGTATCTTTATATTTACAGAAATATAAAAACGACAATTTGTGGTTTTAGGGGAAGTTACGTGCTGGAACTATGTCTTGGCGAGCAACAGCCAGGTGCAGTGACTGTGCTTAACTTCCTGAAGTCTTGTTATCACAGTGAGGTTACCAGATATGGTATCATTCCTGGTTCCTGTGTGCACACCATATTTGGCAGCCCGTGCTATAGCCAAAGATGCTGCGCATTATTAAAATCACAATTGTATAGTTTTTACACTTCTGTTCATATATGGGTTAAACACATAAGATACATTGTGTAAATAAGACAGTTTTAGAGGTGTTGATAGGTGTATTTTTTTCACTTTGGACAGTGCCCAACCTCGAGTCTTTATGCTAAGGTAGGCTAAATCCCCAAAAAAATAGTTGCTGCAAAGACATTTAGCTGTTTTATTGTTTGAATATTTTTTCTAATTGCTGTGAAAACCACAAAAATTAAAGTCTATTTACCTCCATTGTCCTGGGAGGGAGGTAGAAATGATCAGCATGCATATCTCAAAACCTGAACACATAAAACCAAAACTATGTGCATGGCTAGATAGCACTATAAGTAAGTTTTATAGTGAACTGGCCCTTTAATATATAGATACTATACTATGCAGATACTGCATTGGCCATTGATTCTTATTCTAAAATGTGACTCTGGACCTATCACATCTCTTGTTCAATTTCAACTGTTGTTCTCTTTTACAGGGGCAAGCTATAACAGTTGGAACAAGTGCAACAGTGACCAGCCACACCGAACCAAATGGCACCACACCACTGCCCGACCACACCTTGACTCATGTAACCTCCAACAGCCACAGTAATGTAACCACACCTTCCACCTCCTCCACCTCAGATGTCTCCTCTACCAACACTTCATCACAGCAGTCCACAGTGTCCTCTGGAGCAACTCAAAGCTCTGGAGCCACGTCACCGCTTGGGAGTGGGACTAACACTCGCACAGCTTCAGCTACGACGTTAAAAGGGGGGTCTGCCTCTTTGTTCGGGTCCTACTACGGGCTACTGGTACCTGTGATCTCTGTTCTGATCTACAGTACATAGGGCTACAAATGTAAAAACCCCCAAAAATCACAGATTCACCTTTCTTCAATAGAAATGTTTGATTTTTGACAGAGCTTTTCTTATTTAATGGCTCTTACTGTGTCTGTCGCATCTATCATATTAATGCTATGAAGTGCTTTGTTTGCTCTGAGCTTTTTTTCCACTTTTGACTAGAGTCTTTCACATAATCTCAATAAATTATGTATAATCCCAGATTATGCTTCAGATGTATATTTTAATCACAATGAGCAAACATAAACACAGGATATTTCTCTGGATGTTTTGGCAAATAAAATGGTAATTTAACTGCCATTAGATATATTTTTAAAAATACATTTAGAGTCTAATCAAACAACAACTGCTAAATTGGGAGGGAAATAGTGGGATCCTCTTGGGGAAATTGTTAGTAGAAATAAAACTGATGGAAATGGCGCAGCTGCCACCTCATTTGCATTTTGCTTCTGACATTAAAAAGATACATTTCATTCAAACAACGTCACATTCAAATTCCAGCTGTTTGTCTCAAACAAGCGTGTTTTGTTTTGTTTATCTCACATGACTCATTTTAGGGACTCTTAGGACATGACAGCAATGCATTTCAGTGTGATCCATACAATCATTGCATGGCGTTTATAGTATGTGGAATATAATGAGCATGTCTTATGTTATGTGTTGAGTAATGTGTGCAAGGTTGTGTATAATGATGATAATGATCTTTTTGGGGAAAATATAGTTTTCAGGCAGTCAGGCTGCTTTATGTTCTTGGAAGACTAAATGGGGAATTTAAATTCAAGAACAACAGGGACATGGTTATGGTGGAAACAGGCTTTTTAAACTGAAGGTAATTGGTGAATTTTAACATTTAAGTTTGATACATTTATCCAAATTAGCTGGTTGAGCACCCACGGTGTGGTTTAAACACAGTAACAGATGTAGGAATCAATTCACATTTACAGAGCTCTGATATCAGCTGTATGTTTGGTTAACTGTTAACAACATGGTTAAGCCAGTATAATTGTGAGTGAGTGAGTTTTCTCACTATGCAATTTAAATGAAGAATTCTGCTTTATACAACAGTTCATTCAACAAGGTGAAGCCATTTAAGATATCACTTATCTTTAAGTATTAATCAATACGTTTCTTATTAATTCTACAGACAATCAGCCATAAAAGGATCAAAATAGCTGCAGCTAAGTGGTTGAAGGAGCAAAGGCAGCAGAGACAAGGTATCTCCTATATCCATAGCTGGATTGATTTCAAATGGCTTAGTGTGATATTTTGCATTTGTGTTATATTGCTGGGGTGGAGACAGATGGAAGTCTTCCTGAATGGAAACAGGTGTCAGGTGAATAATCTGAATACCTTATAAAAGGCCAGCCTCTCGAAAAACACATTTCACAAAACTGAGACTCTCGGCAAGTGTATGATCAAGCCAAACCCTAAAAAGAAAAGTCTTCAAGAGGAAATCATCTCTCATCCAGCATGAAGTACCTTGTCCTGGGGCTGTTTTCACTGGCTCTGCTGGGATTTGTCTGTGCACAGGTAAAACTCTTCTTTAACAGCTGTTAAGTAGATAGAGAGGCAGATGTACACAAATTGTGAAAAAAAATCTAAATCTAAAAGAAGAAACTTCAATCTGATTTTATAGATTCTTTTGAGTTGAATGATGAAAATGAATTTCTATCGCAATGTGCTCTAATATCACAAATAAATGAATAAATTCACTCCAATACTCCATAAGACTTAATCGCCACAGTTAATGTTCAATATCTGGCCCTTGTATTTTTCATTATTAATGAATTTTTATATTTTAAATCAATTCCAAAATTGAAATATGCATTTGTAGAGTATTTTTTACAATATGATATACAATATTATGCTCCATAGCATCAAATACAATGTCAGATTATGTCATAAATCTCTGTTTGTCTCTTCTTTCATCCTCCAGACCAACAAGAATACATCAACTACCACTCCCCCTGTGAATAAAAACATCACCAATAGCAGCAACAACAACCTCATGGGAACCAACGGACAGAGCCCCATCTTCACCAATGTCTGCCTGCTGTTTGGATCATTTGCTCTTCAAGCACTTTGGCAATGAGCGCCCTCTTCTGGCTCAGAGCTGGAGTGGGTCTTAAACTACAATAGACAGATAGCTGCCTCTGAATCATAATGAGCTTAAGCATGTTTGTTTAAATCTTAAGAGACAACTGCTGCCTGATCTGTATTTGAAGATGACATATTCTGAATCACATTTACCCTTTGTATATAGGCTGGTGTAGGCCTATTTACCTATTTATTATTACATTTATATAATAAAATATAGTACACATTTATAAATATAATATAAATGAGTGAATAAATTGTCACTTTTATGTGTAAAAGTAGTTGTGTTGACCTTTGAAGCAACTGTTTGTGTGTGTGTGTATTAGCATAATTATTTCTACATTTGTATTTGTTTTTTCTTGGTATAATTTTATATCATCTATATAAAAGAACATTATTTCATTATATATATATTAAATATGTGATTTGAAAATATTTTTTGAAACCAAAGAGATTAAAAATAACGCTTCAAAATATGACACGCTTGATCTGTAATGTCTAATGGGTTTTTGTTGGCATGACACACTACAGACTACAGACAGTAGTCAGTCAAGGTATTGTGTTGTGTGATAAAATAATATAAGAGGAAAATCTGCAGAGAGATAGAGTTTATTCAAGAGGGTGTGGAGTACACAAGCTTTTGTTTTCTGTTATGAAGAAGATTTGACATTAATACTGAGCCGACACCCAAATATTGGTCTACAGCCAATCTTCACTATGACAACTCTTTTCATATTTCTCTTTTCCCTATTTTTCAGGTAATAACTTAAATATTGTAGGACTAGTTTCCATACCAGCTCACATAGCATATTAAAATACCATTACCAGACGTTTTGTCCACTGGAAGGGCACCCTAAAGGGCGTTTTATCATGTTTTATCTACCGTAGGGGCATCCAAGACGGCACTTTTGCAGCGTTTTTTCAAACATGAGTCCACCAGTGATTGTATGGTAGCATGGCCTATTAAGTTGATGACAGAAGAACAGGATAAAAGAGTAAACAAGCATGAATGACACTTAAGTGAGTCAGCAGGTACAGTGACAAAGATCGTATGACTAAGTCACAAAAGTTTGATTCATGCTTTTGTGCTACTACTCCCAGTGGAGGCTCTGGCTGGTTGATGTACTGTATGTTATCATTAGCTTTGCAAAAGCAGACTAAAGTAAAATAAAAGGAATAAAATTAATACAAGTGTAAAGTACTAAAAGAACACACTAAAAAAACTGTGTAACCTTGTCTAAGTTACTTCCAAAACATGGTGATATGTTGATCTGGTGATTTTTTTAAATGTAACCTAAATCCATGTAAATCCAAGGCACTATTATGTCAATAGGTATGACCTTAAGCTGAAATCTGCAACTCTGTAAGGTTGCCCTCTGCTTCTTCAAAAAGTCCACAGTAAACATGTGCAGTTGTGTGAAAGGTTGTGAGGAAGCCAATGAGCCAAACTGGGGTTATTATTTCACTGTGTGAAAAATACAAACAATATGCAGCGTGATGTCTTGAAAAGACTTTATTGGCACTGTCTATTAGGACAGGCAAACCAAACAGCCATACACTGCTGATTAAAGTCTCTCAGTAGCAGAGTTTGGAGATTGTCTCTGACCAAAAACCATGCACACTCTCAAGGATCTCAAGGATCATTTCTGTGAACAAAGTCCTGACAATGACCTTTATCATGCGACTCAAGCTGTCACACATGAGGAAATAATATTGTAAATGTATTATAATTTCTTTATCAGTTTGTCAATTATCTACCAGGAGCAGCAAGGCAGAATGAATGTTTTCTGTTTATGATTAATCTAACTGCTGGATATAATTGCACCCTCCAGTGTCTTAAAATACTTTACATGCAGCTACATCACTACAGGGAAGTTTGTTAACTGGCCTGTCATACAGTGTGTTAGTGTTACAAATTAAACCAGGTGTCAACATCACAGTGAGGAAGTAGAATATTTTCCATCATTGTTAGGTCCATAAAAATATAATATATTATTAATATATTAATACGTAATGTTTCTTAAAGTTGCCAGGTGTTCTAAAATGCACAGTAAGGATGAATTTGAGTTTGGGTTCAAGGAAGATGAGATGAGTCATTGAGGGGTTAGCTAAAGGGGATACTATATGATATTATAAGAATTCATACTACCTTATAATTGATCAGTGTCATAAAACTGTGAAAAAGTTTGAGTGATTAATTGCTTTAACTATTTTTTTACTTAAGTATTTTTAGTAACAGGAAGTGTCAGGATGAATGGGGAATGGTGAGCACTTACAAATTTTTGCAAGGTAGGTCTAGATAGGTCTAAAAAAAACTGCACAAAGGAGAAGGGTGCCTTCCACATGCACACACACACACACACACACACACACGCGCACGCATGTATATCTCACACACACCTCCCCAGCCGATTTCCTGGATCCAGGGCCAGGATGTACAGTATACGTCATGAATTCACACCCCTCCTGAATTGTGATATTTTTGTATAAAAGGAAGAACAAAAAAGTGTCCTCTTAGGTCCCCAGAAGTAGTAGAAGAAGTAGACCTGGTTACAGTCCAGTCTTTCTAGTGCTGTGGACTTTCACAGCACTAAAAAGAACAGCAGCCTGCCTTCTGTGCAACAGCACACTTTCAGTAAGACTTCTGGTGTATCTCTGTCTCCTCTTTGCGCTCCACCATGAAGATATTGGCTCTGGGATTTTGCATACTGGCTCTGCTGGCATTCGTAAAGGTAACTACGTTTTTAATTGTTCTTTAAGAAAATATGCCAATATACTGTACTATTCCTGTAGAGATGTTTTATATTTGCACTTTACATAAACAAATAATCCATGACCGACCTATACATAACAGAACAAAACCTTGCAAAGTTGTGTGGTTGAAATAAAATTATATTTTATTTTATTTTATTTTATTTTATTTTATTTTATTTTATTTTAATTAATTAATTTATTGTTATTGTTTTGAGTTATGTTGGGAGTGTGGATTGGGGTGGGAGGGATATACAGTAGTTAATACAAAGTTGTTTCATATTTCTTTTCTTTTTTTCTTCTTGAGAAGTACCTACTGTAAGGGATCACAATTTAACAAATAAAGAGGTCAGATAAGGTTTTCATGTAATTCAATAGGTCTTGTGTAGCCATCAAATGTTTGTTTTTTATTATGGTATCATGGTATTATACTAATGTAATAGTAATAGTAAAAAATGCTTATTGTAACTGTTGTGAAAACTGTTTGATCATTAGGATTTTCTGAAACAAAACAGATAATCATGAAGCCTCTGTTTTAAAACCATACTTATTTGTGGAACCAAATGTTTTTGAGTGCTGATGGAATACATTACAGGTTGTACAAAAGAGCAGAAATCAATCTCTAATCTATTCCAACATGACAATAGAACAAATGATTATTTAACAGGAATTACAGGACAAGACAATGCTCAAATCAAACAGTCTCTAATGGAATGACTTGGGTAAATCATGTTTGTAGATGGCTGGTAACTAAGGAAACAGAAGTATTACTGGCATACACACTTTAGCTTTTGTTTCTGATTTCAATGATTTTTCCACTCTACTCCCAATCAGGCTCAAGAAAATACTACTGCTTTCACTACACCTGGAAAAACTTCATCTGACACTGTTTCTATCACTGGAACTTCAACTACAACCACATCTATGGCTAGCCCTACTACCAACACTGAAACTGTTGCGCCACCAAACCCTACAACCATCTCTACGACCACCCCGAACACCAATGCTGACATCCAAATCAAAACAGCTATAACCGTCGCTCCAACCACCACTTCAAACGTTGCCCCAACCATTACTACAAGTGATAAGACCACCCCTACGCCAACGACTGAAACCACTTCCCCAACCACCACTACAACAGGCACCCCAACCCTTACTACAAGTGATAAGACCACCCCTACGCCAACGACTGAAACCACTTCCCCAACCACCACTACTGTTGCAACAGTTGTAGATGCCACTACACAAACGACTGAAACCACTTCCCCAACCACCACTACAGCCGGCACCACAACCATTTCTACAAGTGATATGACCACCTCTACACCAACGACTGAAACCGCTGCCTCAACCATTACTGCAACTGCAACCACCCCTACCTCTACAAGTACAACCACCTCTCCAACCACCACAACAATGACAAGGTCCACCACCCCACACAGTGGAGGCTCAGAACTCAAAGCTTCTCTGCTGTTTTCTGTTGTTTCATTCTTGCGCTACACGCTCTGCCCCTGAGTAGTAACTGGCAAAACTCGCCTAAGGGACTAAAAGACTCTTGGTTGAGTTGAACTGAATGCAGACCCAAAAGAAGGGACTAAATGACTGAGTAAAATCTAGGGTAAATTCTAACCTTTTTATCTGAAGTATGTGTACACATCATACATTTGCAGAGTGTACTCAAATTAACAATGTATATTAATGAACTTAAGGTATATATTAAATACAAAGCACGGGCAGCATGTTAGCTTACTGGTTAGCACTTGCCTCACAGCAAGAAGGTCCTGGGTTCGAATCCCGGCTGGGGCAAGGTATTTCTGTGTGGGGTTTGTATGTTCTCCCTGTGTTTGTGTTAGGTTAATTCTCCTATAAGTGCCCTTGACCAAGACAACGGGTTAGATCTGGCTGCCCACTGTTCCTAACATGCAAAGAATGAATTTCCCGACAGGGATCATTAAAGGGTAACTTCTGAACTCTATATGGCATCAGGGTTCAAATCATTATTGTGAAAGTTATGTGATGACTGAGGCTACTTGTATATTTGTGTGTGTGTGTCAGAGTTGACTCAGAGGTCCCTATTTCAATGTTTTAAAATCAAAAGGCTGTGTGATCTTCAGGTTAGATTATTATTTACACTATTATATTTATGAACTGTGATTGTTATACTGTATGCATACACACTTTATTCAGATATTAACATTAAATTATTACATTGACAAAAAAGACAAACAATATTGTAGTAAAATGTACTATTAAATTACTAAGAGAAAGGGTGCTATTGTTCTCTGTTTATAAGCACCATTTGGAAAAAATACTGTATGCAGATACAACATCAGGATGAAGAGGAAGTATTGTGACAGATATTAAAAGTAATAAAAACAAATAACCAAACTGCACTCATAAAATATCCAACATAATTTGGTTTTGTTACATTTCGTTGCATGTATTTGCATGAGTCAAGCACATGCAAAGCATTAAATGACATTCCATAAAAAAAGTTTATTTTTGCACTTCCATAGACTGACTCAAGGGGGGAAATTAACTACATAAATGAATAAAAAATGTAGCTACTCAAAATTTGTAGCTTTTGTTTAATCTTCAGATCGACAGATGGCCAGCAGAGCCTGTAGATGATCTCCTTTGAACTGTTTCTGTTGGAAAAAGATGAAGTTTACATGTAAATATGATGATACTTGTCCCTTAAAAGAATAAAAACATGATTTGCATTTTAAAAAGAACTCCTCTGATTTAAATGTTTCATTTGAATGGTGTATTATGTGTTTGACCCACCTGTAGAGCAGTGTAGAGAGAAGTGTCTGTTAATTTAAGGTAGGCAACTCGGATACACAGCAGATCTTCCTCAGAGTGAGACACCATAATCCCCTGCACTATTGGCGTCTGAAAGAGTGAAATGTTTTGTGTGTGAACTATTATGTATTTAACAATCTCAGACACTACAAGATTTCCTATAAAATGACCATTATATTTCATACTGTTTTTTCTTCAATGGGACTATTGGGTAAAACCATTCAGCTTTGCATATCTGTACACATAAGCAAATTTCTGATTTTCCGTGGTCTAGGAAGAGGAAAAAGGCAAGGCATATTTATAGCACAATTCATACACAGTTTCAAAGTGCTTTTCAGACATTTAAACTTTAACTGAATTGGAAACAAACTTTAGAGTATCTATTATAATAAATATTACATACAAGGCAACAATAACAAACTACTTCCTATAGTTTTATGAATACTTTTATGGCTGCAACTACAAAAAAAGCATATCATAAGCAACATAAATAATACAGTACCCTGGTAAGTGGTGTATTAGACATATTAAAACTAGTGTTAAATTTGTATCACCTGCAGCAATGAAAAAAAATAATGGATAAAGAATGATTCATAAAGTCTTTGTAATGATAAATGTAATGATCATTCACCTCATCCATCCATCAATCAGTCACAGTATTCATAATCTTATCATCAATTACCATAAATCATCAGAATAACAGAGACATTTGATGATGACAGCATTTTACCTTCATGGTCGTTAGTCTTTTGGCGAGGTAGACGTCAGGGTTTTGAATGCACTGTACTGTCACGACACAGACATGAAGACATATCAGTGACTAATCAACATGGTCAGTGCATACTAATCCCACACACAGTTTTTAAAACAATATGGTAAATGGACTTCACTTATATAGTGCTTTTCCAACCTTAACAGTTCCCAAAGTGCTTTACAGGTAGGTGTCATACACCCATTTACACACACAATATACCGACAATATTTACCTAAAACTTTCAAACCCAGTCGAATGTCTCCTGTAAACTGCTTCTCCACAGCCTGATCCACCATCTGTCCACCCTCCAGCTCCAGTCCCATCAGCACTGTCAGCAATGTACAAGGTCAGGGGAACGAACATATTCATATTTAAAACGGTGAAGACTTTCTAACACACAGAAGCAAGAAAAGATATATTACAGCCTCACCTTTGTTAAGATGGTCTGAGTCTCTAGAGGTCAGTATGTCAATCCATGGCCCTGCATCAGCTTTTTTCCCATTTAGTGACGCAGAGAGAGACTGTAAGAATAAAAACAATAAAACACAGTCAAAGGGGTGAAATCCAAGACATGCCTCGCTTACAACCACTACATGCTCCATTCAGTTGCTTGTATCTTGACTGTCAGTGCACTGTCAAAATGTAGCACATTGTGTCTGCTTTATCATATTAAAATAATTACACCCACCTAGACTACAACATTTGTGTATATGGAAAATAATACCTCAATATCTCTTTGAACCACTCCAGCAACGTTTTCTTTCTGTTGGGGGACAGAGGTGAGAAAACACTTTAAACTGCAATTTCAATGCATTAAAAATAGTGTTTCAGAAGAACCTGTCACAGAAATACATACATATTTTTATATTCCCGCTTTGATGTTGCCCCAATTCTATTTCATATCCAAGATAAACTGTTTTAATAGTATGAAAGGTGTGGGATCAGTGCCCACTATTGTAGCTTTACTGACCGTCCCCAACAGTACTGAGTTTCATAAGTAAAGCAATTGGCCTTAATAGAGGGTGATGGTAAAGGAAATAAATACTCAACTTACATTTAGCAAAGCCACAACAAGCTTAGCAAAGTCTCCACTGGTTTCTCCTTTCAGTTCTTTCTCCAGGTCCTTTTTATACACTGAAAAGGGAAACAAACAAACAATATGATAAATATCAGAACACGAGAATATGGATTAGAAGTTTAAATGTCCACAGAAATTACTCAAAACATTTTGGGGGAAAGACTAGCAAAGTTCTGTGACTTACAATGTTGGTATGCAGCACTAATTTCTTGAAGCTGCTTTCTGGATCGCGTACACAGGATCTCCAGTAGTGTTTCCTCATCTGTGCCTAAACCCTGCATTTGATAGACAGGCAAGGTAAAATCCCTGCTCCCCCCCCCACAAGGGATTCATGCATACACACATGAAAACACCAACTCTAAGCCCCCCAAAATATGTATACAAACACATAAACACCTACTCACCGCCATGGCCTGTTGCAGGCGAAGAGCCTCATACTGCTCAGGAGGCAACAGCAGTTCCGACAGTAGAGTCCCCAGTTCTCCAGACAGAGCTTTCTTCATACCAGCTGCCAGGTCCTGGTAGAGTCAGAAAAAACACTGATGTTTTCACATATCTTAGACATTGTCTCTGGTTATCTCTGTTGACTCTCAGTGTACCAGATCAGACAAAAAAACTTATTTTTTGGTAGTTTGAAAGGAAAAATCAAACCTTAAATATACTTAACATGTTACGTCTTTATTAATAGCCACAAGAAATACTCTCTCTCTCTGTCTTAACTGGCAGGTATCCATAGCATCATTACTCTCTGCACCTGCTGCTAGCTAGGTTAACACTTTAACACTCTCGCTGGTTGGACCAACTCCAAAAAGTGAGTTTAAAACAAACAATTGAAATGTTGTTGCTGTGTAAATCATAACTGAAACTGACTATTGAAACTCAGCAGGCTAGCACAATGTCAATTCTGTTTCTGTTCTTTGAATTCCTTCTTTACTGTTTGACCACACAGTGGCCTTGTGAAAGTTTTTCTCTGCCAGATACTATCACCTCCTTGTGTAAAAGAAAATACTTCTAATACAAAGGGAAGAAAAGTGACCAACCATATATACCCATACAACCTATAAAAATCAACTACTACCAAGAAATAGTGAATGTTCCCTTGCAGTTTATGTATAACATTACAGCATCATATTAATATCTCTACCTCACCCTGTGTCATTATTTTAGCCTGTAATGTTTATACTACACCCTCTCTAAACAAAGGTGTGTTCAAATCCTTTGGGACCAGTTTGAATAATGTTTGATCAGCAAACACTTGGAAGTTACAGATGAGCAAACATATTTTGGACATACAGTATTATCACTGCAACTCTACATTCTGTTGTGTTGCTTAACATGGATTATTTTTTTGTGGGGGTTTTTTACATTGGGGGGGCTGCTGTGGCTTTGAACTTTGAAACTGTTAGTCTGAATATCATGTTTTAGTTTCTAAATGCTTTTTAAGAGCATTTTTCATCTTGTAAATTGTTAAAATCAGTAAGAAGTGCTTTTCATTTGTTTCTTTACCTTTTGTGTGATTTCTTCAAAGGTCTCTGTGATCGCTTGTCTCTGGGCATTGCTCCGATTGGTTAGGATCCTCACCAGAGTCCCTGTATCTGAGCCAGGTACACAATGTTTGGATTTCAATTATGATACAACACTGAGTATTCAACTTAACATTCAAGGAATGTTAAGAGGCAAACAAAAAAGTAGGATTGTATACAGCTTTATCCAATACTGGCACCACTCTGGCTTCCCAAACCAGTTTTAACGTATTAGCAGAAGTACTGTACCTTTCTTCTCCAGCGCCGCCTGGATCTCCATGGCATCCCGGTCAGGGTGGAAATTGGAGAAGGGTCGCACTGTTCCAAGGGTACCCCAACACATGTCCTATTTGATGAATAGGGAGAGTGAGAGAGAGAAACTCTCTGCAAAGACTGGAAGATTAGGCATAAATCCTGGACACCTGATATCCTGTCTGCTACTATCAAAAATGTGATGACTGAGTGGCAGGGAACAAGTGGAATGTGTAAGAAGCAAGGTGATAATGGATTTGTGCAGACATACCTTGACATGCCTTGGCAGAAGATGAGCAAAGATAAAAGTCAGTTTTTATCGTCGTGTTTGAATTTAAAGAACGTCAAATATTTTATACCCCTGCTGTGACTAATGGGGGATGGTTGTAAAACTAGTAGGTTGGAGAAGTAGTTCGAGAGCATAAGTACTGAACTTCTTCAACAGGAAACTCAGTGTTGTCCGGCTAAGTCTTATACATCATATTAAGCACTGCAGGATAGAGTTGAGTTTATCAATTCCTAATTAACTTGGCTTCCTTTACCATCAAACCTGAAAGGAAATTCCAGCATGCCTGGAGGCACCACGTACATAGTGACATTTGTAGATAACGTTAGAAGGTATGCAGATAATCAGAGAACACAAGACAGCAGATTATATTATCTACAAATGGGGCGCCTTGTTAAACAGAGTCATAATGCAATAGCAGAGGGAAGACATGGCAGAAAAAGCCTACTTACATACGATTGGAAGTACTCAGGGTCCATGGCTTTGTCTTAACTGCAGGAAAGAATGTGAGTAAGGCATAAATGGTCCATACACATGCAGAAACATACAGTAAATGACAATAATCCACACAGACATGTGGGCACAGTACACAAATAAAATGACACCCAATATGGTGAATAGTAGGAAAATTCAACCTAATTCTGAATTATAATTTTTGTTCAATGAATCACTTGATGACAGTTTCATGAAACTACTAGTTATCTAGTAGTTAACTAGTTATCTCAACAAAACAGTTATATTACTTCAAGTGTTAATCTTGAAAGGGACTAAGACACACAAAATGCCCACAACAAACACCTAACAGAATAACACAAGTACATTTTCTTACAAAAAGAATGCTTATTTTTATTACCTGTTACAGAATGCGGTGGCAGCTGTAGGAAGGTGTGGAGATAGTGGAGTTTTTTTACAACCTCCTCTAATTGGCCCTGTATCTAAGTCCCACCCTTATTACGCCACACCTGCTGCAGTTCACCCAGCTGACTGTCAATCATACAGCAGGCCAATCGGTGCTCAGCGTCTTCACAGCTTTGTCAGCACCATTGGTCTGTAGAATTACTATGACAACCCACTTGTAAAGTACTGGCAATCCTTCCAGAGGAGGAATCCAGGCAGTCAGGTTTGTTTACAGGTGACCTTTCTTGTGACATATAGGCTGTAGACTTTGTAGCTGATTTGGCCAAAGATTAATAATCAGTGAGAAACTGTTGATGTGTCAGGCTACACAATTTATCCCCTTCATTGAAGAACGTGTGGTATTGAGTTTTTCCAAGTTACAGCTTTTCACCAAGATGGAGCAGATATCAGATAAAGAAAACCACCAGGCAACATGCCAGCCATCTCTGTAAGTAAGTTAGGGGGTAACTAACCCTAGTTTCAGGGTAAAACAGATCTTCCTAAGACTGGTGTGCTCATGTTTAACCTGATGGTCTTTTGGGTCCAATACCTGACAACTAAATTGCATCACAAGAGCTAACAAAAGGCCTTTTCTTCACCTGCATTTGTGGCTGCCAGTGATTGCAATCTGATACTCCAAAACTGTTATCCGCCCTTTTCCTTCAGTCAAGAGAGAAGGACAGAAGGGAAAGAGAGATTGAGAGAGAGACACACAGACAGACATCACATTCACATTCAAAGTCAGCAGGCACAAATTACAAAATAATTAAATTATTGTGTTGTGAAATACTGAATCAGTTGAAAATGCAGTCAAAATACAAATGACATGTAACCACTGAAAACAACCACTGAAAACAATTGAATTGTCGTTTGAAGCGTACAAGATGAAAGTAGTTCAATTGTCAATTGAAGAGTAAGAGTTGAAAGTAGTTGTGTGAGCACACTAATTGAAAATACAAAGAAAGGATTAGAAATGTGTCACCCAGGAAATGATTAGAATCAGTTTGTTAGTTATTTAGTTATTGGTATATCTCCTCTTTTGGTAATTAATGAATGAATTACTGGTTGCAATTATTTAAAAATGCTGCATATCTCAATATGAGATATAAATCTAAACTAACATAAATGTAAGTACTGTTTGTTTTCCATTTTGCATGTCCTTCTTTTTGGCTTGGTGCATCTCAGAAAGCCACTTTCTATAGAAATACATAGTTTATAGAGTTTAACAGCCAGTGAAACTGAATAGATGTATGAATGGTTGAATGCAGGGATGGGAAGTATGAATGAAATAAAGCCTGGGTAAACATTTGAAATAGATAAATAGAAGAAAATACCCCACTAAAGTGGAGAACACTGTAGTAGTTTACTGATCCTCAGACATATATACATCTAATTTTTTTCTCGCTATCGGCACTTAGAGCAAATACTGAACATCGATGTAACCCCTTTGATGCAGAGCACAAGGATATATGAGACCTGTGTTGTTATTACAAACAAAGCTGATCTACAGCAAGGTATTTTGCCTCAGTATTAACGTTAGAGGCTGTTGTGCTCTACATCAGTTTCATTTTTTATTAAAATATTAACAAATCAGGATAAATGTTTGCAGTAAGTGGGTTATTAGTGGGTAGATACAGTGGGGAGTTTTAATCAATATTATATAGCGCCATATCATAACAAAGTTATCTCAGGGCACTTTTTCCACATAGAGCAGGTCTAGACCGACTCTTTACATTTACAGAGACCCAACAATTCCCACCAAGAGCAAGCACTAGGCGACAGTGGCAAGGAAAAACTCCCTTTTAACAGGCAGAAACCTCGAGCAGAACCAGGTTCTGGGTGGGCGGTCATCTGCCTCGACCGGTTGGGTTGAGAGCACATTACAGTTCTACACACAGATGTAAAGTAATAGTAGTGGTAATGGCATTGATGTTAATATTAATACAAATAATACTAATAGCAATATTATAATAGACATCGTGTTACAAAAATATTATTTATGTTTCTTTTGAAATCAATTAGTCAGCTTGGTTTTATTTAGCATTGTTTTATTTAATATTTTAAAACCACTCCCTCTTCAACATCAGACATCATATCTTTAGTATCAAATATTAACATACAGCTGATGTAGGTAACATATATTTTCATATAACAATCTGACTTATAACAAAAATACAACAAGAGTAACTGGACACACACAACCCATTTCATTGTAGTGCACAATGCAATGTGATATACTGCATACAAACTGCAACATTTCCCACAAAACGAACATTGATACATACAGTACAAACAAAAAATACCTTATAAAAAGCATAGCATACATTTCTTGCACACTCTGCATTCATTGGGCTTCATTCGTCCACTATCTGTAAAAAGCATTGGTAGCCACTTGCTGTTCGCTCCAAGAAAACATTGTCCAGAAGTAACTTAAAACTTGGTTTCCTCCATTGTATACAAAGTTCAACCTCTAGAGCAGGGGTTCTCAACCTTTTGTAACTTAAGGCCCATTTCTGATTGTGAAAACATTTCTGAGGACCACCTTCCCAATTAAATGAGAAAAAAACCCCATAACATCCCGGGTGTTTTGTGTTTAAGTGTCTCTGGAGCTTTGATGGTTGTAGCGCCTCATTTCACAGGATTTCACCACATTCAACACACTGTGCTGTCATTATGATTCCAAATTTTATGTATTCAGGGTCATATCTCCTCACCACCGGCTTTGGAGCTTTTACTGGCGCAGGGTTGTCTCCCACATCACTTTTTCATTTCATAAACCGATCCATTTTGTGTCACTGCATCCGAACGTTAGGGAACAGTGGCTAGCTAACAGTGGCAAAACACATTTGTCTCAACCTGATGATGTGTGGCGATTGGCTGGTGATATTCAAATGTAACTGGTAATTGAAATTATGCATTTTAATTTGAAGTTTTTCATTTATGTGAATTCTTGAATACATTTGGATCTAAAAACAACTAATTTTGTAAACCACTGCCTCCGCGGCCCACTAGGTGGCGCTCTGAGGCCCACCACTGGGCCACAGCCCACTGGTTGAGAATGGCTGCTCTAGAGTCAGGACATTTGCATGCACCTGCAATCATACAATCAGAGACATTCTAGTTTGAATACTCAAATTGTTGGCCAAATGATAACACCGGACAATGGTCAAAGTCAAACACATGGAATAGGTCGAACCGTACCCTTAAGCCCTGGATACGAATGAGTGGTTGTGTACATGCTGGGTTTGTATAAAGTAGTTAAGTGCATCCTCAAATTTACATTTATTCTTGCTTTCCAGCTGATCAGGTCAAGGCACTTGCATAAAGAAAATCTGACTTGACTTGAAAAAAAGTGAATAATTTCACGACATGAACAAAAACACAAAACTTTTCCAAAGCACTAAACTGTCTGGTGCAGCATTTTCAGGGCTTGTATTGCTTAACTGAATTCTTACTTTTGCAGTGCTCACACTAGTTACATGGTTCAGGGGGTTGTCATAATGCAGTGGAGGTGTTGGTTCCCAGTTTATTTAGGGAATATTCTAGAGTGGTAAATATAAGCACTGTTGATGCACTGCTGAGGAAAGCTTAGCCAAGAGAATCATGAGCTTTTTATAGCAGGTTACAGCAGCTCTATCTCCCACTGTTGGCTCGGCCTCTCGTCGCTCTCCGGCATAATCACCACGTGGTCCTTGTCGTAAGTTTTGCCACCTGAAGAAAAGTAAAATAATCATATAATCAAGATAATGCTGTAATGATCATCTAGAAAAAGCAAAAACTGCCTTTTTAGTGGCGGAATGTAACTAGGTACATTTACTCAAGTACTGTTTTACTTTCTCTCTTTCTCTTTCTTTTAAACCTAAACTAAAAATCCATCTATTTAGTCTGGCTTTTATGTAGTTTATAATTCTATGGTTTTATTATTTAAACTTATTTTACTTATTATCAACATCATCATCATCATCATCATCATCATCTATTTCATTATATTTTATTTTGTTAACATTTTACTATTTTACTACTATTTTATTATTATATATTTATTTTGTGTAGTATTTCATGATTTTATTTTTAGGCTATTTTTATTGCTTGTATTATCTTTTATGCTTTTTTTGGTTGTTTTGGTGTGCATTAGTCTCTAAGTCAATTTTTAACATCCTACGTTTTGTCATTCGCTTGTAAAGCACTTTCAATTGCATTTGATTGGTGCTATATAAATATATTTTGATTGATTGATTTGACAGCAATAGTTACTAGTTACTTTGCAGTATTTTTACATTGTGGTATTGTTGTTTTAACTTAAGTAAAGAATCTGAAAACTTCTTCCACCTCTGCTGACACATTTATTTATTAGAGTAGAGGGACTAGCAGGCAATATAAATGTTAGTTTATCAAGAGACGATATGATGAAACAACAAAGGATTTTCACAAAATTAAAGCTTTTAAATTCCAGCCTTTATTTTGAAGTGGGAACTTAATTACTCTTACAACTTTGCATGTATTTTTAGCATATTTACAGAAGCGTGTAGCCAAATAAATGTATATATGCAATCGGCCAATGCTCATGTTTTCTTCTCATACCTTTGACATCCAGGACCATGCCAGGGAAAGTAAGGCTGGTGATGAGGCCTTTCATCTGGGCTGTCCAGGTCTGGATAGGCTGGCGGGTCTCTGTCCACAAAACCGCCTTGGCTCCAGGCTCTACGTTGCCCATCACCTGAAGGCTCATGGTTGAGGACAACTAAAACGCATACAGTACATGATTAGACCAGCTCAGTGTTAACATGGTCAGATTACTTGAAAAATTCTTTTCAGGTTTTGATTTGCAAGATGCTGCCAACATTATAACCTTTTTAAATCATGCATTACCTTGCTCTTGATGAAGCCGTCCTGATAGAACCAGATGTCACTCATGGGCTCCACTTCTGGTGTCACCACCACTCGTCCTGATTTCATCTCCTCCACTCCGCCCTGGATTGACATGAAGTGACCTCTCTCTTTGTTCTTGATGCGGAAAAAGTGGCGTTTCTGCAGGAGGCAAAACACCAAAAATGATTGTGGTTACATAGTCACTAATCAGTGAATCCTTGGCTATTCTACTGTATATCAAGGTTTTAAGAAGACCCTACATAGCTAAATCGTGTTTTTAAATATCAAAGGAATAACACATAGGATTGGTTTTAATCATTTCCACCCCTATAAGGAGGGGGCATTATGGGAAACAAGCTTTGTCTAGTCATGGTCAATTTTGATGTTAGAGATGTTAACTCAGTGCTGTAAAAGCATGAAACCCCTTCACTGTTTTACCAACACTTTAATGTGGTGAAATAACGCTTTTTTGCCACTGCCTACAAGCCACCCAACACTGGCAACTTGGTTGAATGGTTATATGTTACAATTTGAACAAATCATCACATTTAATATCAAATGTGTCTTATTCGTGGTCTAAATTAGGTTTTTCTACTGATAGACATGGCCTTTGTGTTGGGTTAACCAGCCACTAATTCTGTCAAGGGAAGGTTTGGGACAAGAAGACTCTTTAACTCTTCAGAGTCAACTAATGCACCACACACACTGCGGTTCACATTGTGTCAGGTAATAAAATTGAACTTGGTGATGGTTAGGATGGTTAGGATATATATTTTGCATACTAAATATATATTTTGTGTACTTTATGGCTATGTTGTTAAAAAGAGGTTGTAAACATGACTTGCTGACTGACCTGTCTTACTGGGAACACTGAGCCAATAGTCTGTAGTGAGCTAAACTTCTGCCAGTTGGTGATCTCAATTGGTTCCAGTAGGAATTGGCGCCCCCTGTAGTTGCTGTGTTCACATATCACCCAACTGCAAAGGAAGGATCACATGGCATACACAGGGACCCAAAACAAGCATTTTGGTATTGGTATTCCATAGCCACAGCTGACTATCAAGGCGTTTTAACAGACAGCTTTTAATTCATTATCAACAAACATCCAATACATGTGGTCTATTTTAACTACCTTGCAGTCATAAAAAAGATGTTGTCATGTTACTTGGTGGCGTGCGTCAATGCAAATAAACTTGTTCAAATGCAAACACACAACCTGTACATGACCTGTACATACAAAGACACAGAGAGACGAACACTCACCAGCCGCTGTTGACTCTGACAGAGAGAATGTGGTTGTTGAAGCCCTCTTCCACCATGCTGTGGATCTCTGTGTCTGTGGTGATCTCTCTGCCCTCCAGACACTCAAGGCCAAACAGAGAGATGGAAGGAACTGAGAATGTCTAGACAGGGAGAGACAGAGGTTCAGAGCAAGACAGAGGAAATAATACTGAGTTTTTTTTTTGTTTTTTTTAAAGGAGTGCTTTCTCACCATTGGCACGGCCTTGAGCGAACGGATGGTGCAGCCAGGCGGACATCCCATGCTGGTTAAATTGGGGTATTCTCCTTCAGATAAGACATACAAGTTCCCAGAGTACTGTTTATCCTCATAGAGCGTCCAGCTGAAACACAGAGAAATGAATTATCATCTTTTTATTGATTTGATATCAGCCATAAAATATTAGCTTTTAATCCTCCCCAATCATAACTTAGCATTAGAAGCCCTTTTACACATTATTCTTTACTTTCTTTCTATTTCACAGACTTTTTTTCCCCTTTTTTTCTCTGTGGATAATTGTAATGCTTAATTACTCACCTTCCCCCCGACACTCGGCAGGACTTGGTCAGTAATTTTTCTGGCACCGCTTCCTGGTTGCGGTCAAAGACGTGACACTCACCCTGGAAGTCTGGCTCAGAGTAGAGTATTACCTGACAGATAGCGATAGATAGAGATAAAGGAAAGAAAAGTGATATATTAGATTAACACATTTATAGCCTGAAGCCTTTTATTCTTTTAATCTTTTTTTATTGTGGCCTTTTAAGCTTTGAATGCAAAAGTGCTACTACTACAATGTTGCTCTGCCCATATGAAGGAATTATTTATCTTATTTTCAACTGTCATAAGTCAAGCCTTTCTGCATTGCACTACACTGTACTTCCTATTTAATATTTCAATTGCAACATTTAAATAAAAAAGTTTAAGTGGAGGACAAATGATAAAGGCTGGGATGTCCTGGCTAAGGGGATTTTTCGGATGGAAAAGGTAAATCTACCCTTGCACATCAGTTTCCTGGATTGAAAAGAAAAAGAAAAAGGGGGGATTTCCCTGCATGGAGCAAAATGCAGATGCAGGACATGAACGAGCTTGTACCAAAACACTTTTGCACTTTGTGCTGTGACAGACACCAGGCAGAGAAAAAAAAAGCTCAGGGAAAATGATATCATAGTTTATAAGTTACAAAACTCTATCTGCTGCCCTTTGGGCATTAGAGATGTGTGTGCCTCGGTTTTAAAAACCCTGCCTACTGTATTCTTCTCTCTAATCTGAAAATTCTCTAAAAGTCAAGTCACACTCTCTCTGAGCCGAGCAGCAAGCCCAGCACACCAAATATCCTATCTAAGTGAGGTAAAACTGCAGATAATACACACTATTTATAATAATTGACTGAGGTGCATTAAACAACATTAAACTGAGAATGTCAAGACAATATAGTCACCTCATTCCTGATCCTTGAGGTTTCACTTGGAGCCTAAAAATAAATAAATAAATAAAAAAATCACAAAAATGTGAGTAACATTACAACATCAATACACTCATCAAAATCTTGCTGATAGAGTTCCACAGTGGTCCTCACCAGTAGGATTGGCTGTACTGAGCAGATGCGAGTGTCCTGAGAACCCCAGTCAGCACAGTTATTGTAGAAACCTTTCTCTAAGATGTACTGCTTCCCAGAGAAGTCTACATGGGAGTAGGCTATCCATCTGGAAGGAAAACAAACAGTTAACTGATTATTGTATCACAGTGCCACTTCAATTTGTGATGTCACAACAGTGGTAAATACTTATTCGTCAACTTACGCCCCACTGAGTACGTGGACGGAGCGCGTGGAGGTTTTGTACTCAAACAGTTCAACGTCAGGAATGGCCTCGGTCACCTCGAAGGTGTTCTCCTCCTGCATGCCATCGTCCCCTTCTTCTGGCTGTTCAAACATCACCATCAAGGGATCTGTCAGGTCCTATGGAAGAGCAAAAAAATGGGTTAACTTCCTCCCTCTGGATGATAAACAAGGGGCAGTTTGGTGACATCTAACTTTCAGAGAGCTGGAACTTAAACACAGAAGGAAATCTGTGATTTTCTCTAGTGGCTGAAACAAGATTCTGTTTCAGATAACACCACGAGAAACATGTCCTGTTTGAATGCAAGCACAGTGAAAACTAGGAAAAAGTACTTTCCAATTTAAACCATCGCTGTATGTTTAAGATATTTTGTTATTGCATACTGCATAAGCCAAAAATTATACATAAATCAGATGCCTTTTTGAAGAATGATTTTACTTAACAAGTCATTTATGTTGCAAATCATTCCTGTTGTTTGTAAACCATACCATGTTAACATGGTCTTGAGGTAATAAATCTGAATCTAAATTATAACTCTGATGTCCTGAGTTGCTGTTTAATGCAATTCAACTTGTGGCACTCAGTATCAGGATTGCAAAGTCACTTTTTAGATGATTTATTTTTAAGTCTTATCTAAAGATAAAATTAGGTCATTACAGCAACAAAAGTAAAAGGATTCAAACACATACAGTACATAAGCACAGAGGGGAAACAAAAACGTATGCAGTTGCTGCAACAATATATTTATTTATTTGGTTTTTTTGCTGTACTGTGGGGTGATACTATGTGGTCTACATGTCCATGGATTCCTACAGTCAACAGATAGTTTCATCAACTGGAAGTCTGACTGAAAACTACTGCTGTTGACCGTTTCATCTGCAGTTTGCACACAGTGGGAGCTGCACCTTCCCTTTTGCTTGAATTAAGGATTTAGAAACATTTGAATTATTACTTATTAACAAATACTAGCTGCAGTGAAATATTCCTTGCAACTTACTGCTCGTATCACCCTAACGGAGCGCAGCTCAGAATCACAGCCTCCCCACACCCTCCAGTCATGGTACTCTCCCTCCTCCAGCAGGTACTGGTGGCCTCGGAAGCCCTCCTTCTCGTAGCCCACCCAGCTGCAGAAACAGAGAAACACAGGGTTAAAATAACACAAATATCTCATCATACTCTCAATTATTTTGGGCCTGGGAGCTGTTTGATATTAGCTTTCTGCCTCATGTATTACCCCCCCACCTGAATTGTGCGGCAGAACTACTTAAGCAAACTCATGATCACTCTTTTCAAGCATCAATGAATACAAACAAAAAAAATGCAAAGCAGCACTCACATTCCTCCCAGTACTTTGAGGGAGCCGACACTGTACATAAAGGCCGTCTGCTGCCTGTCTGTTCTGGTCATGAAGTCTCTCATGTTGGCGGTTATGGTCCTCGATTTCCCAGTGAAGTACGGCTTGTCGTAGATCACCATCTGGAGACCAAGAGTGTAATTATCAAGGCACACAGTTTCAGCGTCAGTCATCACAGGTGTCATTCATATCACTGCTGTCGGATAAGCAGTTCCACAGTCTCATTACTTTAATTTAACTACAATTTATTAGCAGCAATAGCACTTTCTTACCTTTGGTTCACTCAGTTTTTCCACTATTGGTTCACCCTATGATAAATAAAAAATTAAATTACACTTACTGAAAACAATCAGGGGGTATAATTTTAAACAGAATCAGCAAAGAACAGAGCTTGTAAATAATTCTAACAGTGCCACTTACTACTTTGAGTGGATGTAGTGATGCCACATAGGGCTGTTCCACTCCCCAGGCTGCAGGATTGGGGTAACCCCCCACCTCCAGGACACGTGGAACACCCTGGAAGAAGGGCTGTGCGTACACAAGCCATCTGAGCAGTGGAAAAAATAATATGAGTGAAAACAACGAAAGCAACATAAATCTGATTTGCTAAACAATTTGTCATTCAAATTTGATGAAATAAAGTATTAATGACAAATTATAATGCCAGAAAAAAAATCCCCTTTTACAATGTAATTTCAATACTACCATGCATTTTCTATAACTCGTAATTCATAACTCACAGCCCAGCGTTAATGATGATAGAGTTAGCCTTGATGGGGAAGCCAAAAATTCTGGCATCTTCAGATGTATCTCTGAAGATGACCTTCTTCCCCTCTGCGTTCTCTTCTGGGAAAAGACTTATTTCTGGGACGCTGTAGTCCTGAGGGAGGACATAGAGCAACCGTTAATCTCATGTAACGGAGAAAATAACAGGTTGTAATGCTGCAGTCCTGAGAAATCGTAAGCAGTAGCTGCCTCAGTGGTAACTATACACTGAGTTATAGACACAAAACATAATCCAAATGTGAACAAAAAGATAGTCTCACCACCGAAACTCAAAACAGATGATTGGAACCTGTTGTTGAACCCCATATTGACTGACAACTAAATATAAGGTGTTGATGTTTTCTGATGCTGTTTAAAGTTTGTTTTATAGCCCAACCAAGACTAGATTTTTAAGGACACGGGGGAGAACATGCAAACTCCACACAGAAAGGCCCCAGCCGACCGGTGGGGTCGAACCGAGAACCCTCTTGCCGTGAGGAAAGAGGCCGCCCTCACCATTTCTAAACTACTTCAAATATATCGATAGCTTTTGTAATTTGCAATTCTAATATCGGCTGATTTATCGGTCTGGATCTAGTTTGTTCAGTAGTGAAACACAACAGTAAAACAAGTCTATATATTTAACTATGACCACCAAAGACACAACTGTGCTTATTTTTGACCTCAATCTCACTCAAACGCATCAGTTATGTGTGGGTACCTGACATGTATTTGCTCAAAAAACACCACTATTTGAGCTCTCAGAGATCTGACCACAATTGCATTATCCATTCATACTGCATCACATAAATACACCAAACTGTCAAATTCTGTTAAAAGCTCTGTTTTTGTTGCAGCATTGAAAAGTTGTGGGACTATAAAAACTGTGACTTCTACAGTGGCTAAGCAGCTACTAGTGTGGTGGATGGCAGAGCTGGAAAAATAAAGCTGAAAAGGTGTAAACTCTTTTAGAAAAAAATAAAGAATAATTTAGTCTAAAATAGGCATTTTGAGTTTATTCAATAGATCACTCCCTAAAATATTTGACATTTCATACACTTTTGCCAGTCAGAGCAACAGGTGCTCGCTCCAACTTTTGACACTAGATGGTGCTACTGAGTTAAAGAACACAGTCTCTGAACTATTCAGCCTTGCAGCATCAGATAACAATGTTAAGGAGATAATACCTAAAATGGATTTCCACTGTACTTTATTACAACTGATCATATCAGAATCATATCGGATTTGAATGGAGGATGCGTGTCAACTATTTTTGACAACAGCCAAAAACTTGTCTTACCCTGACAGCTCTTCGAACAGATCCGATGATGAACCTCCTGGGTGGCTTGGTCTCTGCCTGCGCATCACTTGATTCTCCATTCTGCTCTCCGTCCTGCTCTTCACCCTCCTTCTGTCCGTTCTGCAGCTGCTCCTCTTGAGGGTTGAAAGGGTACGTGAGCTCTAGGTCTCCCTCGTCTAGAGCGATCTTCTCCCCCTTGAAGTTCGGTTTCTCATACAGCACCCATCTAGGGTAATGAAAGGGCATGAGGTTACAAACTCTAATGTATGATCTGTGATCTTCAGTGTGTTTCTATAAAATTCATTGACCCTGTTGATGTATTGTGAATATTTTGTTCTGTATCACATTGCTGCATCATTATATCTGAAATCTATCAAAACAGTGTTTCACACACGGGGAACAAAGTATCTCATTATTCCACTCACTGATGCCGTTTGATCTTTCAATTCACACAGTTGCTGCTGTGCTACTAAATCAAGGCTTTTAGAGGAGGGGAGAGACCATGTCATTTTTGAAAGAAGAAACAACACGTTCTCCTTTGTACTGATGAAAAGCTGAATTAATAAGAAATAAAACACACAATTGACCAATTCAATACACTCAGTGGTTTTGCTGTTACAGCCTTACTTGGTCTGGTGCGGTGGCTAATGTTAGCGAATGTTACCAAACTTTAGATAAATATTGTTGTGTAACTGTCATTACTAAGTCAGTTCACTGACTGACTTGTGCTACTGTTACAATAGGTTTTAACATTGCCACTTGATCAGTGGTCGCTGTTCAGTAAAACTTGGTCTCATTTCAAATGAAACCATCTAAGAAGTTTAAAAGGGAAATCATTCTACCAGCTCACAGACATCTGAAACATGACAAAGGGGCCCCAACTAGACACAGCTTTTTTGGTAAGAGGTCACCTGACAAAAAGTGTTGGGAACCACTGGTTTAATCTTGAACACTGCATTCTATTTAACAAGCTTATCCAATGCTTTGTATGGACATAGTTTGTAAAATCTGAAAAGCAGCTAGTAACTAAAGCTGTCTAAAAAATGTAGTGGAACAAAAAGTACAATATTTCCACTCTGAAATGTAAAGTACAAGTAGAAAGTAGCATAAAATGGAAACACCTTTAAATTGTACTTAAGCAGAGTGCTGCTTGACCAAGGTAAATCTCTTAATAAAAGAAACTAGATCTTAGTTTAAGTCTGGGGTTAATGGGATACAAACTCCACTTATTAAAACTCTTTCATTACAGCATTAACTGTATTTTGGGCAGTGGTGCAGTGCAGTGTGTGATGTGTGAGTTGAAGGTATAATTATATCTTTGCAGGAAGCCAAGCAAGCGTTAGCCTGGTGTTGGTAATGCAGGTCAGAGCAGTACCATCAGTGTTACTGCAGGTTCACACTGTTGGCTGTGTTTGATGAAACATTCCACATCTGAGGCAAGTGTGTGTTTAAGCTTGTGTGTGGGTGTGTTAACTATTGAAGGCATGTGCATGTCCACATCACATCAACAACAGCTTTTTTGATGCTACACAAGTGCATCCAGAGATTGGGGTTTGTTTTGAAAAAACAGTGTTTGATTACACACCTTACATTTCAAGAAAAACAAGACGTGGAGGCGTCATCCTATCTAGCTTTGCAATTTGCCTCAGGTTTCATGGTGTGCCAAATGTGTGGTGGTGGCATGAGGAAAAGAGGCAGATTTATAGTTTTTGTTTACTGCTATAATTAGTGAGAGTTATACTGCAGCAAATCAATATGCTGAAAGTGACAAACATAAAAAAGATTTTTAAGTTTGATGCTGGTTGCATATATTGGATTGCTCTTTCTTCAAGACAGTGTGAGTATTTGTGAGTAATTCCTGTTCGACTTCCACATCTGTAGTAATTTTGGACTCAGTTTTAGTTAGTAGATCATGTATGAATCATGCTTTTTAGATCTGCTGCTAAGCTAAAATTAATACTAGACAATAGCTGTGTATCTCATACTACATACTAATTCTAAGAATGCTTTAAGTATGTAGTGTGCTCATGCTAGAAAAGTGACAAAATAAAGTATACTCAAAACAGTCAGTGTGCATATTAAAAAACATATTTTTGAGTGTGCTCTTAATGTACACCGTTCTCCCACAATGCAATGCACAAAGGAAACGGAGGAGCTCCAGGTAAAAGTTAAAACTGTGGTGGTGAAACAGTTCCAAAAAACACCCCAAGTAAAGGGGGATGCAACTTTTGAAATTGTCATTTGGCTGTGCCCGCAATGGTCGGTGTTCAGCAAAGTCTCGCTTTAAATCTTTGCTATCTCTTTGTGAAGTTTAATTAGCAGTAACATCCTGAGGTTGCAATGTGACTGATATGCATCGGCGCCAGTTATGTGTCATTTCATGTTTGTACAAAAAGGTAAAAAGTGTGCAGATTTTTTTTGTATATTAACTGCAAAAACAATGTACTATGACAAGTAGAGTATAGTACATACATACTGCATGCAATTAGTATGTAGTATTGAATTGGGACACAGCTAAAGGCTCCATACCTGGTTGTTTTTAAAAAGAGAAAATTGGCAAATGTGTGTCCAGTTCACCCACTCACCCTCCTCTGATGACCCTGATGGAGATGGTCTCCTGCAGCTCCCAGGCCGTAGCATCGATGACATCATTGCGTATCTCGATCCTCTGGCCGCACATCCCTGGCTGGTCAAAGATATACATCTAGAGAAAAACGTGGGCAGATGCAAGAACAGATAATTATGGGGATTCACTTTTTTGCTAATTTCAGCAGGGCAGACGTTTGCCAACACAGGTGTGAAGTCAGGGCTGTGTGGCTGAAGGGCGTTACCCTGCTCACTGTGCAGCTCTGCAGCCTCAATAACACATTTTTTTAAGTTTGTTAAGCAGAATGATAATCAGATCTAAATATTTGCAAAGGGAGACATTTATCAAATAAAATATGATGATGAGAAAGTCTTTTTTATTATATTAGGAGCCATTTAACTTGGACAGTGAGAATGATACAATGGCAGAACGGATAAAATGGCAGTAATAACAAAGAATTACTGGAGGCAAGAGCTCAACCTGCACTGCTGAAGAATCCTTTATATGGTTATGGGAAATTAAAGAAGGGAGCCAGTATCATCCAATGGCATTATCTCCAGTTTCATATGCAAGCACGAATCTTAAATTTCATGCTAATCCCCTTAAGACATCTGATGCAAAACTTGTACAAGGTAAAAGTAATAGTATGGTAGTAGAGTTGCACAGTAGCATTAGTGCTGAATATTTATTATTAGCATTTGCAACATGAAAAAGCAGGGCGACATTCTGCAGAAATAAAAGAAAAAAAGAAATGTATTTTAAAAATGGATCAATACTAAAATCATTCGGCATAGTACTGACATGTTTCATCCATTCAGGTCTCAGGTGCTGCAGCATGGAAGAGTACCCAAAAGCTGAACCTAAAGGTCAGCTCCACCTCTACCATTAAGGATCCCTCATGGATAATCTCAGTGAGAAAATGTACGCTCTTCAGCTGCATGCAGGAGCATGCTTGACATTTAAAAGTTAATACCGTATGTGGCCTGGGATAAGCAAATGTAGCAGGTATGCAGCTTAACGGTGTCAATCACAGCCTGAAATTCCACTGAATTTTTTGGTTATCTGATGAAGAACAAAGGGTTTAACCAGACTGCTACTGAATAAAAGGAAATAGCAGTTATGGGATGACACGTGTTAAACAAAAGAAAAACCCAGGAGAGTGAAAGTCTTGTACAAATTACTCCAATTACCAATTAAGAATGCATTTTAGAGAACACCAGGTGTTCCTGAGGAAAATTAACTTGGGTAAAAACATAGACACTTCATACTCTCTATTGTCTCCTTTCTATTTTCCAGACTGTCAAATGAATGCGTTCTGTCTGCGGCATTTGTCAGCACGAAAAAAAACAGGAAACTGTTTATCTAGCCAGTGTTACAGCAAATTCCACAGAAACACAGCCTTCACAGTGATGACATCACTTCCTGGTCCCAGGTTGCAGTTTATCTGTGAAAGCCACTGTCAGCTTTGAATGTGAACTTGAACATGTATCTCAGCTGCATGCGGTTGAAGTGTACCCAAGAGTGTATTTTGTGTAGAGACTCACCTTTCCAGGACGAGGATTGAGCTTCCCATGTTCCTTCTCTTTAGTGAGCTATGGACAAAGAAAAATTATATATATCTTAGCAAATATATATAGTTTGTAGCAGTGCATTTTCTTTTCTTTGTTCTTACATCCTGAAGCAATTCATTAATAAGATAAAAGGTCAAGATAAAAGCCAAGATGAAGATGAAAATGCTGAATACAAATTATAAAACTATAAATAATATTACAGGAATACTGTCATTAATATCATCTATACATGTGAAAAAACAGAATGTACTTCTGCACCAATTGATCCCCATTATCAATTTTAAGGTTAGACCCCACCCAGTTACATTTATTTTAGCCGACTTCAGTTTTCATCTACCGAGGAAGTGCAGACAATAGAGCAACAACCTCAGCGATCACTTAGATTACACCCAGTTTCTACCTTGTGAATTTACACATGCCAGACAATCCAAACATTGTTTATGTTTATGTCACCCTGTTCAACAGGCTCTGGGGGGCGTCAGGGAGGAGAAGTGAGTCAAGAGGGCGTCGTCCATGACAGAACAAGCACCTCTTTGACAGATGGGAATGCATTCTTTCCTTGTACCTTTTGAACCTGATCCTTTCTAGTACTACCCCAACTGATAACTACGGTATGACCTCACTTGAGTATGCTGCTGGAATTTTAGGACGTTTACTTGTGTAACTTTTTAACCATTTACCAGAGAGGTTGGCGGTGTGTTTGTGTGTGTGATCTCAGGTAACAACTTGGCCTCTACTCTCTGGAAGCTCAGTAGGAAACAGGCCATCAACTGGATCATGTTACCAACCAAAGAGGGGCTACTACAGAAGCTTTTAGTTCAGCAGGCCTCATTATACCATCCCTGCCCTTTATTTAATTTGGAAAAGTTATTAATTAGATACGTTACAATAGCCAATCTCAGCCAAATTTAACTAACCTTATGGGATACAATAGCGTTAGTATTTGTCTAGACTGCAACAGAACACCTTTTTACATGTTGAGTGAAAGCAAGCCGAGGGACTGAATGGCCATCTGGTGCCTTTTCAGCACTGACCTAGTAAATAAAAGAGTGACTCATTACTGTTCGCAGACATACCACACAACAAGAACACCAGAAAAACTCTTTCCCACCATAGAGTCAAATTAAAAAAGCTTTGACCTTTCTTCCATCTGTCATTTTCCTGCAATTGTTTTTGCATTTTGAGTCAAAAAGCTGTAACATTTTGTAGACGTAAACCTCTTTTATTCACATTAAAAAAAAATAAAAATATATATATATTGGCTCCACTTGTATGGTGCTTGCCTTGACAGAAGAAATAAGTGTTTCCACAAAGCAAAGAGCAAAAGGGTCACATTGGTCAAACTATATAATTTATAACAATACCCTGAATATTAAAGGAAGTGCTACAAGATGCCTTTGTCAACAAAGAACATATATATGAAGTCATTTATCCTACAGGCAACTGCTCAATTTTTAGAGGCTCTTTTCTTATGTACTGTATTTTTCTACTTGGAGTATTCATATTGTCAATGAACTGTTTTAATGAACAGCCCAATGTGCAAAATACATTTTTTTCACCTTGGTTGACAATAAAGTTGTATTCTATTCTATACTAAAGTCTATTTTGTGTTGGTAATCCAGCTTTCACCTTCAGCATGCTACTGCAAATCCACACGGCATGCCTAATGAAACTAATGCCTGTAAATTGTCTATACGTCCAAATGCAGCCATGGGTGAAACCGTTTTCACTAAACAATGTTGTCATAGGATATGCTTTTGTATTGCATAATCAACAAAGACTTAAAGTCAA
The DNA here is from genome assembly GCA_002120245.1 of Maccullochella peelii. NCBI lineage: Eukaryota > Metazoa > Chordata > Actinopteri > Centrarchiformes > Percichthyidae > Maccullochella > Maccullochella peelii. The sequence goes on from LKNJ01000251.1 coordinate 183,369, forward strand.
CATTTACATTCCTCTAGCGCGTCATAGTAACTTGTATAGTGTACTGTATGGTGATGCTTTTGGGCAGAAAAACCTAATCCAAAGTGGTGCGTGACAAATGCTGAGACAATGGAGGGGTATTGACATGGTATCATAACCTGTCCGATTGTGACACTTGAGTCGGTCTCACAGGTTTTCCTTACAGGTAATTTACAGGACAGTGCTGGCTCTTAAAAAGGTGTATAAACAATAAGACTGTATTGCCTTGAAATTATAGTTTCAGTCACATGAAGCAATAAATGCAAAAGAATAAATGAAAATGTAATCTCGGACTAATATTCAAATTTAGTCATGACATTCAAACATGTCGCTAAATGTAGGCCTATTGATAACAGCTGCACAGTTGAACAGTTATGGCAATAATGACAAACTGCTGGTAAATCACTTTGGACTTCTGTTGATATCTGATTGACGACACCTCATTTTTACAGCTATCGCTAGCTTGAAATCAATGGTCCCTGGCTTAAACTTTCACACGCTACAGCTTGTTAAGGCACTTGCAGCTCTTGCGATTTGAAAAGTGGACTCTTTCAAATCACAATTTTGATAGCCAAAAAAAAAACATGTGTTTTGCCCCAGCTTAAAAAGCAGCATTTCCTTCAAAAAAATCCAATGCAGCATTGTCAATGCTTTACCTGTTTTCTGCATATATACTTCCATCTTAACTTCACTCCTTGGCTTCACTATACAGCTCAACACAACTGCAAACAACAACTGCATCATTCATGGGGAGTGATTAGTGCTGCCTTGATGCCAATTGACACTTTCCCCCTTTCGTTCCCTTCCCTCCCAGCAGCCTGGGCACAAGATCTGCTCTCCCATAAAATTAGTCACCGCAGATGGAATGTGCAGTTTCAGCAAATCACATAATTAAAAGAAATGCCCATGAGCATGTGCTGCATCTAGCAGACGAACAAAGCACATTAAAACTCATAGAAAGGAACAGATAATCTCTTTGTCACCCTCTCTCACCCTTCCACCTTCAAATTTTTTCCTGCCAACTCCACTTCATAAAATATCAAGCAAACAACTGGAAAATCTGAGGATAAATAAAAAAGGCGAGGTGTGGCTGTGTCTCTGCAGGAACAGACAGATAGCTGGAATGGGTGGGGAGCCCAGTGGAGACAGAAACAGAAAAAAAAAAAAAAATCAGAAAGAAGCAGAAAGTGTTCTGCCAGGCTTAAATGATTGAGATGCCTCACGCCCTCCGGCTGAGAAAGTGTCCCTGATGGTTTAAATGCATGACTGAGTTTACAGCATGACTGATGAACTGTATGTCTGTGTTTGTCAAAACATTAATAGATATTAATAGATTAACAGAGATATTCATCAGTCCTGCAATGTGTTCAAAAATCCCCTTAAAGTCATGTATTTGTATTTATTTTTTTTAACCCTAACCCAAATTTTCTCTCTCCTTGGAGCAGTTCGATTTTACATAAAATAATCCATTTCCACTTCTTTTCTTTAAGTTGACAGGAGCAAAGCAGGATACAGCTGTAAAATGCATCCCTGTTCACACCTGTATCATAATAGGACACTAACACACTACTTTTACTGATGAAAGCCAGTTCATTATCTGGGTCCCTTTGCACAAGACTGTAGCTCATATAGATACATATGTAGTATTATATAATTATATAGTATTACAATGTAAAATCTACATTATAGTACACTATTAGCATTAAAACCACTTATAAAATGTTAATGAGCCTTTTTATAGTTTTACTCCAAGTGACCTCACATCCAGATTAAACAAGGTGCCAAGGTGGCCACCTGTCATCACCCGCCTCTGTAGAAGTATTCATAGGCAGGAATGCAACTTTACGTATTTGCGACACAAGTGTGATGACATTGCTTGCCTGAATTCTTTCCATACCTTCTTCTTATTCTTCATGACAGAGAGGACAGTTTAAAACTAAAACTAAATTTAGTCTGAAAAGCTTGCTCTACTAGCAGCTGTATTTCTGGCCACAGATCTTTAGAGGCCCAAACCTATTATCTGAAGTTAGTATCAGTCTCAGTCAGTAATAAGAGGACGCTCTGTGGTTTGGCCTGGAAAAGGGAGCTGCTGGAGCCATACTTCTGAACATTGCAGAGGCAAACTAAGCATTGTTTGAACATGAACAAACATCCTGTGCAAACATTTGTATTAAAACTACACAAGACAGCTGGAGACTAGTGAATCGTTACACGTCTTGAATCCAGCTGAAATTCCTTTTGTATTTACATGGACAGAAATAACACCACTATTATGTGTTATGCATGGGAAAAAAAAGATCAACTACTGATATATTGCAGAGAACAGCATCATTACGTAGCAGAACGTAAGGATCTGGTTTCACTGCTTGTCACAATATCTCAACTTTCACTTAGGGGTCAGTTCTGTGGTTGCTGTGCTTCCTAACTGCTCACAGTATGTAATGGTTAATTATAATGGTTAATGGAGTGTGAAATCAACATTTTGTGGTTTCCTCGCTGAGGTGTGAAAGAAGTAGAAGAATACCTGAAAGTGGCAGTGTGGTCCAGAATTGCATGTGTTGACAAAAAGAGGAGAGACAGGAAAGTGAGAGAGAGGGTGTGGGTGCCTCATTAGGTGCAGCGCACGTGTGAGTAGTCTCTCTTTTGCCAATAAAAGTTTTAAGACATGTCCTAATCAGTTAAGCCCTTCACATGCCCACATGAACGCTTGCCTGTAAGAACAAGTGCATACACACAAGGCTGGATACACCCCCTTTTGTGTGGTGATTTTGTGATGCTCAGTGGGAATAGCATGAATCTCACTCACTACACTTTCATTTTTTTGCCAATGCATGACTACTGAAGGACCGTTTTGACACTACTAATGCTGCCACTTCCGCTTTTAATGACTGTTGGTCCTCTTCAAATATTTGAATTAAAAAGCTCTATAAATGGTACATGTTACAGTATGGGAATGATCATGGACATAAACAAAAGCCAAACATAGAGGGGCATTTCCTGTGTGCACAAGAAACCACATATGAAGTTCTCTCTCTCACCTATTGTAAGCTGACCTCTTTGTCTTTTTCACAACAGCAAAGAGGACTGATCTGTGAGCGAGGCTAAAGACATGCCTACATAATAAGTAAACACAGATATTGTGCAAAGGCAGCCATACATGCAGAGGATTTTCTTTGTTGTTACCATAGACGTAGATACCATTTCAAGCCTCACACAACCTTCCAATGACTGCAAATGTGTCCACACTGTGCATATTGAACTTTTGTTAAACTAAGTGTGGAAAAGAAAACAGCTTCTTCTACTGCATTCTTCCACTTACCTTTGACTTGGAGTGCAGAAAAAAAATCATTATTCATTAACTGTGTGCACATCTCTTCCCTGAACTGAGGCCTGCTCCTACATGAAAAAGTTCCACAAGCTATTCACCAAAAGGTAAAATTCCTTAATAATTCCAATATCCCCATTTTCCACAGCAACATCATGTGTGTGCAACTCATGTAACTTTATCTGATTAAGTCATTTCTCACCTGAACTGCTATGTATTTAAATGTCACCTAAGCAATAATAATTATAATAATACTTAGACTAAGACTAAATACACAATACCACCAATACTCACATAAGCATCAGGGAAGGCTCTGTATTTTGATGCTAAATTCCTCTCAGGCTCAAGTTCGTGGCTCTGGAACTGAGACCCTCCATGCAAACTGCTGAAGAGTGAAGTCTGCTGGACCCCCATGGTGCTATCACTACTGAAGCTCCTCTGCAGGATGGCAGTGCCCAGTGCCCCAGTACCTACACCCATCCCCATCCCCTGCGACTGGCCAAACACAGATAGGGAGGAGTCTGTGGTGGTGAACGGCCTGTTGAGTTCTATGGAGCCGGTGGGACTGAGGAGGCGTGTGGGACTGTTGCTGGAGGTTGGCGAGCTGATGCTCAGCGGTGGAGGCCGACTCATACGAGCGTTAGCGTCTTCAGCCCCGGTCAAGGAGCTTGACGAGGAGGATGAGGAGTTCAAAAGGAAGGAGAAGCGATCAAAGCGGGACCCCGCTGGGTCTGTTCCAGTGCCCAGTTCACCAAGCTCCTTATGTCCCGCACTCATGTGATTGTTTGAATGCCCTGTTTCAGGTACCGAACTGGTGCGGAAGAGAGGGCGACTGGCGTTTCTGTTTTCCAATGCCTGATCTATGGATGCTGACCTGTAACTTCCAAAGATGACACTGTTGTCTAGGCGAGAGCCAGTGCTGGAAGACGGAAGTACTCCGTTTCCATTAAGCACTGGGGATAGTAAGTCATCAGGAGAAGAGTCAGAGGATTTTCTCATTGTGATACTGTTGGTAGTAGATACTCTCAGGGGCAAGTTCAGGCCTCTTGTTCCAGGCTGCTGCAGGTCCTGCAGGTGATTGAGCACATGCAGTAAGTATGGCAATAAGTTAAAAGGGTTGGTTCACCAAAGTTACAAAAACAAAAACAAAAAAAACACATCCTCATGTTTCTATAAAAGTAATCTTGTCATGAAGATTGTTTTTTGGTTTTACTTGCCTAGGTTACAATCGCAGTGAGTGGAATTTTTATTTGTGGGACTGATAGTTTTGGAAAAACGTTAAAACTTTAAAAATGTCAACATCATCAACATCTTTTCAGAATCAGACCAAACCATTGCAGGAGAAGAGGGAGCGATGAAAAACCATGTTGAAAAATGTGATGGAAATGTTATATTTAATTTTTGGTTTGTTTCAGGTATTAGTTTGAGGAACGTTACAGTCTTCTCATCGGTCCACACAGAATGTTTTTGTCTCTTCAGTGGATGTTATGATTAATTTCTAAATAATAATAAAGTCTGTTTCCATTGCACTTTTCCCCTTCAGCCAAGCGTAAATTGTTGTAATATTTCTTTCTTTTTTTCTAATTTCTGACATTTCCACCTCTTTTTTTAAAGCGCAAATTGAAAATGAACATAAAACAGGTGAATGGAAATGCATTCTGTCCCCTATTACTTAGGATAAACCAAAGAGGGATAAGTGAAAATATATTTTTTGTAATTTGTGTGAACCTTTACAGAACAAACGTACACAACGAGAAAACTATATTATTATTATTATATTATTGTCTATTAAGTTATGTTTTGAGCCTACATGTACATTTTCCTGCTGCATGCAATAAGAATGAAAATAATAATAAAATCACCATTGTTTTGTGAAAACCGTGCAACCCTAAATTACGTTGCATTTTTTAAATCCCTGGTTTTAAAAAAGTTTACATCTTGGAGGTATGAAGGTTTTCACTAAGCAAAGACAATTTACTGAATTTGTGTCTGAATGTACTATACCTGCTGGCTCTGCTTCATCAGTTCCAGTGGTGAACGAGTGTCTCTGGGGGTGCTCCTCTTCAGTCCCAGGTCAGGAGGGAGAGTGTAAAGTCCATTGAGGGACTCGGCAGAGTTGCCCGTTGATTCCATCTTTTTTGTGGGACTGGTGAGGGAGGCAAGGATGTCAGAGGTGACAGGGCTGGGAGCATCCTCGACAATTGGTGGCAGTAAGGAGACTGGGGCCGGAGGAAGGGCACGTAGGCCCATGGTCCTCGGCCTAAGGGAAGGTCCCATGCTCTTCAGGGTATCCACCAGGTTATCCATGTCAAACTGGTTGGGAGAGTCTGCGTCAGGGGAGGCAGGGGGAGTGGAGGGGGGAGCTGCGGGGTCGGAGACCAGCTCCACAAATGTGGCCTGGAACACTCCAGTAAAATGGGATGAGTCGTCGTCGTCGTCCTCTTCTTTGAAACTGCCGATGTAGTTGTCGCTGGTTTGCTGTAGAGAGGAGAAGCCAGACACAGGGAGCTGCTGTGAGTCCCAGCGTGACTTTATCCTCTCCGACTCCTCCTCTCCCTCTCTCTGTCCCTCTTTTTCACCTGCAGGTGCAGCAGGCTCCTCCCACTCCACTAAGCTTCTTGTCCACTCACCTTTCCACACTTCCGCTGGCTCACTCTCACGGCTCAGGTAAACTTCGGTCCTGTCATTCAGCCTGTTGCCAAGGGTAATATGTTCCTCTGGAGAGGGGGAGGAGGGAAAGGTGTTGCCAATGTGTTTGTATCCTGTAGCCTCGGGGAGAGCAGAGGAGGAGGAGAAAGAGGAGGAGGAGAAAGAGGAGGTACTGGAGTAGGTGTCAGACATTCTGTAACTCCGAGAATCAGAAAAAGAGGAATCCTCTGTTCTATTTGGTTTATACTGAGAAACCCCCTCAAATCTATTTCTCCATTTGAAGTCTGAGCTGAGATCTCGTCCATTGGATTCAGTCTCAGTGGTGCTTGTTCGGCTAAAGTCCACTGTATCCTGGCTGACCTCAGTGGTATCAGCCTCATTGATCAGAGATACTTTACGGAAACGATATCTGGATTCATCATCTTTAGGGGGAGATGAACGTTTTACGGACAGTTTGGTGATCAGGCTGCTGTAGCCTGAATTCATTTTGTCAACCAATTCTTTGTCAGCTTTAGTCGTCTGATCTTCTGAAGCAAAGACTTTCACAAAAGCTGCTGTGGGCGTCCTTGAAGCTGTCAGGGACCTGGATGAATACAGACAAAAAGAGAAACAGGCAAAGATGACAAAAACAGCCCAGAGTATCAAGTGCTGCAGTGCCTCCAGGGTGTGGTGGTCATGTAATGTTAACAATGCAAATTATACAAAGTTGCTTTGGGTATCTTGACCTGTATGCAATGTCAAATAGAATTTACAAAGGCCTCATAATTGCAACAGCTGTTTGACTAATTTATTATATGCATTTCTGACATAACGGTTCATTTCAGCTGGATTCACTTTATGCATAAACACAGTCATAAAACGAGTTTGTGCTCAGAGGATTCATGTGCAAATAAGCAAAACACTGTCAGCTGACAATTTAAGGTTACTCAAAGTCATAAAAGAATAACAAAAACTTCATCATCCCCATCAGTATTGTTTGCCAAACAAAAATAAGCATTAAATTGAATGTCAAGAAGCTTTCATAAGTCAAGTGGCCTCCATCAGTGAATCATTTGACCTTTAATAGATCACTGGAACCCGGTAAGATTAACTGTTACTTAAATGGCAAAACCACTGACTACCAGTAAACGGTGAAAAGTACACAAAGAATACACACAGTGACTCACGGTCATCAAACTTGACATTAGACCCCACAATTATTTGGCACAGTAGGCAAAATCACTCCTTACCGTTTCATAAAGGGCAACAAACATGAGTGTAATGCCTGGGGTGGATCATTCAAAGGTCTTAGTGAATTACTTAATGGCATTCACTGCTACTTTACAAAAAATAAAAAAATAAAAACTTAAAAATAGGTCACAACTTGACATGGTACATCTTTTTTTTTTTTCTCTTGACAGATAGTGATTCCAACACAGTAACAGAAAAGTGGACAAATGTAATCCAAATATTTTTTTAAGCAAAGTGTGTGACATAAATTAAGAAATAAATGTTTACTTCACGAGAAAAAAGTGCAGAAATATCTGCAGGTGTTGAGGACTTTTTCCAAGTGACTTTGCATAACAATGCAAAGCATTATTTAGTGCATGGGTGCAAACATTTTGAGTATCAGTGGCCCTGAACAGACTCATCTCCACACACTGACCACAGAGAATGAGTCACTCTCAAACTGTTGGTTCTGCAGCTAAAAGGTAATGAATAGAAACGGCGTTTACGATAACATTGACACAGTGGTTAATTTTCCCGTGTATTTCAAATACTGGATCTACATAAACTGTGGCACTAAACCACAAACCAGAGCGTAGTTACTCTTTAATTCTAAGGTTAATGTTTCAGCCAAAAGGCAGCTAAATAATCTAAATTAAAAATCTAGAAATCACATAATATCTTTTATTGGTTATTATGCTTTTACTAATAATGGTAGTATAACAAAAAGTTGAAATGCTATGTAAACCTCTGTATTGTTAATGCATTGAAAACAATGCAGTTCTTTTATTCAGCCCTGAGTAGTGTCTGCAGGTATTCCTTTCAGGGTGCGAAGTCTGCAGGTTAACTCAGGGCAAGACTCATCTGGACTGTGGTGGCTGGACAGTAAGAGGGCAATGTTTAGAGAGACCCATGTAAGAAAATCAAATCCCCCCCCCACCCCATCCCCAGTGGAAATGAATCCCTTGATCACCCAGGTGGATAAAAGCTCCTCCTGAGACATGGTGAGTACATTACTCCTCTAACCGCAGAACCACACCTATCCATGGAGGCTACGATCCTAAACCCTCCTCTTAGACTTCACTGTAACATGCAAATTATTTCACATCTGACATAATGAGGCTCAGGGAGACGGGTAGGCAGACAGGTAGACAGATAGATAGTAGGCACATGCAGTACATTATTAGGTTGCAGGTACCTTCTGTGAATACACACAGACACACCTGTAAATTAAGATCCATGACTATGACCAGACATGTGCTAGAACATGTACAGGCCTCAACATTGACCCTGGATCCATATATACTAGTACACAAAGTGACACTCAGTGCACATGAAAGGAAAACGTCCCATGTAATTATGTATGAGCACGGTAAATTTTGTAGCTCTCTGTGTCGACTGGTTATGCAGGTCTGAGGATCAAAGAACAACATCTGCCTCCACGGTTTAACTCTTCTTAACAGCAAATACTCGTCTTCAGTACTGATTAACATCCTAAAAATACTCTTCTGCTGACATCCCTGTCAAGGCATCTAGGTCTAAGAATGGCAGCCATGTGCATAGCCAAAGGTACAGCTGGATGCTTAGGATATTTTACTCCTTTTATAAATACATATAAACATTGATATAAATTCAAAACAGACTGGAAACAAGGCATCTAGGGTGGAGCCTTTTATAAATATTGATTTTGAATGATTGCCAGTTAAGAGTTTGAGTTTGTGCAAACAGATTACCTCAAGCAAGCAGAACACATGCAGGCTGCAGCTAACTCACATTAGAGGCCACCAGGTAAAATGTGATTTCTTCTCTAATTACAGGATTTAAAAAAAACAAGACTTTTCAGATCTGGCTGAGTGTCTGTTTTGGAATTTGGAAATCTACGAGTGGTAAAAGAATGCATGTGTAGTGTATTCCACTATGTATTCCACATGTTTTTCTGGTTTAGCCTCCGTTCTCTCTATGTATCTATAGGGGATTAAGAATGGTTTACTGAGTGTACAGCACTGTGACTTGTGACTTCTGCAAGAGCTACCCTCTGTCTGGTTGTCAAACGCCAGACAGCCCTGCAGCTTTACTGAGCTCAAGGAGGAGGTTTGAGGTACAATTTGTAATTTGTAATTTATAATTTGTAAATCATCAGTGCCTGTGTTAAAGGTTACCACAACCATGAAAACATCACAACGACTCAGTTACCATTATTAACAAGTCCAGTGCCCTGTGTTTAATCTAATTAATATGACTACTTGTTTAACATTGTCTTCATACCATGAAGCATTAGCACTGAACGCCCTGTCCAGAGAATCATATAGGTTGAACATTAAAGGGGAACACGACTAATTTTACACATCAAAGTCTGTTTACAGGTCTTGTGGGAGTACTGCTACATTTGTGAAAAAAAAAAAGTGTGGAAAGCCTTTTGTGGCTCCAGAGGAAGCTGCGCGAAATCAAATGAATTGCCTAAAAGTGATGTCATTTGAGTCAGCGTTGGTTGGGCCTGAAGACTACAAGTTTGAAAATGAAAAGAAATCTGGGGGTGTGGAGTTAGAGAGAAGTGAGTTCACCAGACCTCTGTAGCCCGCTCCTCATCTCTGCTCGACGCTAGCGGCTCGAGGATACATTAGTAGCCGTCTGCGCTCGAATTGCATTGTGGGTAACGCAGGTGTCAGGTTTTGTCAAGGAAGAGGAATGCGTGGAATAAAAAAAGATCTCTGGTTCTGCTGCATCGATTTTGATCCGTCCAACAATGTTACAGGAGTGCAATGTTAAATCGGTATACTCCTTTAGAGATATAATACTGTAGATAGAGACACACTTAGTCTTTTTCACAAAGGTCATGTAGTTACAAGAACAAAAATCATGTTGAAAAACATTGAATTATATGATAGATAAGAAAACTGACTGATGTGAGACAATTCAAAATGAATGACTGGAATATTTCTGTCGGTCTGATTAGAGACAAGTGCAAAACAAAAATGGGGTTAGCGACCTTGCTATGTGAAAGCCAGGTGTTAAGAGGTCGGATTTCCTGAAAATGACTTCTGTCAGGTCAAGGTGTGGTTTAAACATCCTCTACATGTTCAGATGACAGAAGGTGATTTACAACAAAAGGGAATTCTCCACCAGTTTGTCATTCCACGTGTGTCTCAAGTAAGCTGTCAGACAACAGCCAGTCAGTCCTGCATGAAGGGAAAACAAACAACAAAGCTCAGTGGCTTTTGACTAAAAACCTACAAGTGGCTCAACAGGCTTCAGATCTAATCCTACCAGAAAAAAAATAAATAATCCATACTCCTGTGTCTCTTTCAGATATTGATAAAAGAAGAAAAGGACACAAAAAGTATTACTCTGGAAGATAGACAGAAGAGTCTTTCAGATAACTGCAGGTTTTCACCGATCGTATGTTTTCTTGTAAGCATGTAAAGTGAGATGTGTTTGCTTGTAATTTAAGGTGTGTGTATTTTGAGTATGTGTGCCTTCCAATTTTTGTACATTTTAAGAGAGTGAATGGATTTGTGACTACTTTGCTTGGTTGTTTTATCTCAGGTTAATGTTTGCACATGTGTTTGTATTTAATGTGTGTTTATTGTGATGTTTGGTTTCGATGAAGCAATTCTGCTGAATCTAAGACAATTTTCTGCTACGGGAGACATTTAAGTAACCTTAACTTAACCAAAGAGACTTGATTTCGTGTTTCAGACTTTCATTAATTCATGAGGAAAAAACCAAAATGATGTGGCAGATGTTACAACCATTTTACAGTGAAAAAAAAAAGTAGATTTTAATGGCTGACAAAAATCTGCATTTCTTTACCAGTGGGCCCTTGGAGGTGGGTGGGATCCCCAGTCCAATTACATATTTCTCCTCATGACACCAGTACAGAGGAAGTCTGTAAGAATAGGTGGGGCTGGCTAAATACCTCATCTTTCAATAAGCATCAGCATGTCTGTTCACCAGAAACTCTTTTGTTTTAAGTGTAGGAGGCCACAACATGTTTGTTGGCAGGTTATGGGGAATAAACACATCTATAAAAATGATGATACAGAAGCACACACACACACACACACACACACACACACACACACACACACACACACACTGAGCACTAAAACAATTCCTCCTTTGTTGATATTCATTCTTATTATTGCCATGAAATAACTGGTATATTTCAACTCTCCTATTTTTACCAAGCAGACAGCTGTTTTGCATATAAAAAACCCTTTTAATGCACGAGTAAATAGCTGAATATAAAGTTGTGGCTTGAAAAAAAAAAATACTGGGTTCTTTATTCTGATTTATGTGTTTTTCTTTTGCCTTTCTACCAAATCAGACTTTTTTTGTGCCATTGGTATTATATGTACACTAGATGCACTATACTATCTAATGAACATGACACCATTTCCTTTTTTATATCCATAATATGGCAATCTGCAAGCCAGTGTCTTCTACTTACAAGCAAAAGACATGTCTTTGCTGCCATCATGTGGTTTTAAAATGCAAAACTTATAATGTAGCGAAGTTGCCTGATAATCTGACACACTTGGAATAAATAAGAAAATCACACTGACACCAAGCAGCAACATCTAAGGGATTTAAAGACTAAATGCGCGAATACTGTTATACAACCAGTTACACAACAGTTTATATATTAGTACAAAATGGATATATATGAATTATTGTGATACATGTACATTCAGTAGACTCCCCCTATGTTGTGAATACAGTGAGACAGATAAGCACTAAGTTAAGGTCTTGGTGTGTTTACATAATGCAGCTGCAATGGTTAATATGCACCTGTCACTTCACGTGCCACACATTCCTAAGAAAATAAAAAAAGTCTTTGTCAGAAATCTTCTCCAGCCATGCCCTTTGCCTGCTACTGTTGACACTTTTGACATACACCAAACAAAGCAGTAGGAAGAGTTGTATCATGAAAAGCATGCACCGAATGTGTTGCTATGCCAAAACATAAATGTGTTAATATGCAAATGAGCATTCTGGCATGAGACCCAGTGCTACAGGTGTCAGGACATGTGGTGGGGCCAAAATGGATCGTGATCTTACCCAAACATTCTGAATTCGTCGACCTAAATGCTAGTGCAGGAGGAGGCTGGGGAGATGGAGGCAGAGAATGAGAGGTCAGAGGCACTGACCCACTATAGGCTTGAAAGGTGTCTGTAAAACTTGGTTTCTTTCAGCAGCTGTGGTTGGCTTAAATTCATGTCACTAAGAATGTATTGGTACATAGTTTTCGTGACAAAAAAAAAAAACCCATCTCAAACACTCCTGCAGCATCATGTTGCAAACACAGTGTCACCACAATACAGCGAAGTGCACCAGCTGACCATCAGAGCCTGGAGGAGGTCGAAAGTACAACATGGAAGTAGTGAATGTATCCATATTTGGATACAGGGGCAACAATTTTGATAATCAATTCATCATTTAAGTAATTTATTACGCAAAAATGGCAAACATTTTCTGGTTCCAGCTTCTCAAATCTGAGGATTTGCTGCTTTACTCTGTTTTATATTATTGTCACCTTGGGAACTTATGATGTGCATTCGTGACTATTTTCTGACATTTATAACCTAAACAGTTAATCGATTAATCGAAAAAATAACATAGATTAAATACTGAAAATAATCCTTAGTTGAAGCCCTAATCGTGACAAGATGTTGAGTGTTTGGAGATGATCTGCATTTTGGACATTTCATGCCTTGGGAGGGATAAGTAAGGAATCATTTACTATCACTTTTTCCTTAAAGTTTTGTTAAAAAAATATGTGCATTGAACAATGAACACTGTATTGTGTATTGTACCAGACTGTGAACTGACTGCACTGTTACTCCACCACAAATCAATACTGTAACCTTATTGTACCGAGTGATAGCTCAGGGTTGAACAAATAGAATGGACAAGCAAAATCAATCAACTGTTAGGATTCTTTTTGCTAACTTTACACTGTATATAGATCATGACATGTGACCCGTGGACACTCCTTGGATTAGTGAATCCGAGTTAGGTCACATGGCTGACGGTATGTGACAGCGATGCTGAGTTATATCACTTAATGTGGTGCATTAAAAAGGGTGTATTCAAAACTACACAGGTATGTAGGCAGCTCTGTTGGTAAACAAGGCAGCTCATCCAGCGCTGACATCTTCGTCAGAGGAAAAGTTTAGCCATCACACATTTCAGGGCCTTATCATATGACCACACGGTAAGGTGAGAACTTTACATCAACAAGAAATCAATGCTAGTTTATGTGTCAAACAAACAAACCCCTTAGGCTGCATGTTGTACATGCCAGCACAACAGCAACAGAGCTGCAATTTCCTAAATGACAGCATTCACTGCATTATTTTTTTAAATAACTCACTTGGTGCACTTTCCCTTACACTTGATTGACAGCAAAGTATCAGTTCCATACAGACTGTTTAAAGTACCTGTTCATTCACATACTTCGTTTGTGTCAAGCTTAAAATCCAGTACGCCTGTGGTGATAAGACTTTCCACTTACCCCTGATTCAGGTCAGGTAGGGCTTCTGCCAGATGCTCGTGTCTCTCTGAGAGTGTGTCTGCAGCTTCGGCATCAGGATGATGTGTGTCTGCGTCCAGGGCTGACAGCTCGACTGCCACCTGCTCTTGCACCGTCCTGGTTCTGTCTGTGCTCTGAGTAATTGTATCCACCCACTCACTTCTCTGCGGAGCCCTATTGTGTTCAATCTCTTTGGCATCTGATTGCAGCTTAGCGCTGTGTGTCAAAGTGTCCGTGACAACCTCTACTCCACCAGCAGTATCTCTAACTGCACTTGTTGTAGCGTTACTGTTGGCTTCTGTGTTTTCTTGGCACGCTTCACCTCTCGTGTCAGCTTTTGTAGTAAGTGAAACTTGCTCTTCTTCCTCTCTAAATGTGGGTGTGATCACGTGTTCCTCTCTTGTGTTACTGAAAGCAGCATGTATATATTCAGAACTCCTGATGTCTTTGTAAGCCAGATATTGTATGTCCTGGCTTGGGGGTTGCTTCTCTCCATTAGGGTGGTCTTCTGTTTCCAAATCCTTGGTCCAGTTTCCCTCTGACCCCTCCCCCTGCCCATGCGGCTCACTGGAGGGTGGAGCAAAGTCACATACCACCAGTGTGTTCACCTGTTGAACCGGTGTGGCTGGTAACTCCTCCTTTCTCTCCACCTGCTCCTCTTCTTTCACCTGCACAAACGCTGTGATTGCTATTTTCTTCTCCTGACTCTTTGCATCATTGCCTACAAGAAACTCAGACATCCCAGTTTGTGAACTCTGACCACTTAGTTGTTGTTGCACTTCAGTTTGGCTACTGACATCCTCTTTCTTTTCTTCATCAGCCATTATGCCTTCCTCATTCTGCATTTTAACAATTACCACCCTCATTTCTCCCTCATATCTCTTTCTTATCCCTCTTTCTACAGTCTCCCCCTGCTGGGGAAACTCCTCATACACCCTGAAGCCCTCTTTCATCCTGTCTACCACGCTAATTCCTTCTCTTTCATCCACTGTGTACATCTCTTCATCCACGCTCTCCTCTGCGTTGTCCTCTTCAGCACTGTAGTAGACCTCCACGGCACTGCCATCATCTGATCCTACGCTCAGATATGTAGGACTTAAAGGCCCATCATACCCTTCCATGTGTCCAGGAGGAGCAGAAAACCTTTCGGTTGTTTCAACTTTGATGTGAAGATCCTTCGCTGCACTCATTTTTTCAGGCACAGGAGAGGGACAGGCAGGATCAGGGCTTGCCTCGTCGATGACAAACTCTTTGACTAGGATCACTCTCCGTTTGGAGTCAGTAACCTGAGTATCTGTCCCTTGGGATGTTACATAGTCAGAAACAGGAGGGGCATAGTTTTGGACCACAGGAACTGACCTGACAGTGTCTTGAATGAGGCGGATACTGTCTGATTTCACCTCTGAAAGGGAGGGGGTCAGCTCTGAGTAAGGAATGTTATCACTGTCAGCTGCTTCAGAACCTGAATTGAGAGAGGAAAGCAGATATCTGTGATGGATATCTGGGTCTCTACGAGGTTCAGAAGCAGCAGAAGTTTCGTAAGAGGTAAATCTGGAGTTCTCACTAGAAGAAAACACCTTTCTCTCACTGAAGGTGGCATTTATGTTAGTGTAACCACCAACAGCATCATCCGTTCTGCGAGCAGCAGAGTTAAACTCGCGTGAAGTTGATACAACATTAGTTTCTGTGTGGCATTCATTATGGGTTTTAACCATGACAGATTCTGATTTGGTGTTAAGATGTCTAACCTCGGTATGGATTTGAGGTGGAGGGTTTGAGAAGGAGGACATTACATCCGAGGTAAAACTCCGGGGGAAAAGTGACTCATACAACTGTCCATAAACTGCATCTTGAATGACAGGACGAGCACTCTTCTGACTGCTAACAGCTGAGGTTGTAGTGACACTCTTGGCAGTATCAGGAATAGATCTCTCAGTGCGAGAAATCGAGCATTCTTGATGGACAGAAGCAGAATCTGCGCTGAGAGCTGAGTTGTCAGTGTGAAGAAGAGGGGTTGACTCTGTAATAGTGGCGTCAATTTGGGAGTCAGCCATGTTGGGGGCATCAGGGTGATGGTGTGATAATGTAACTCTGGTGGATTCAATAAGAGAGGTTTCTGTTTTTGTGTAAGACTGCTGGAGGATGCCATTGTCACACGGGCCATTGCTGGTGGAGACTGAGTCAGCAACTGCTGCTTCGTAATCTGAGCTGTCAAGCCCGATTGAAGGCTGGCTAGCTAGAAGGATAGGTACAGTCTTGTTATCAACAGCAGAGGTGGTTTCTGTATGAGTCATGGGGGCAGATGAATTGGAATCGCTTTTCGATGAGTTATCATGAACAGGAATGTTCTCTTTCTCCTCTGATGAGCCTGGATTATCCAGCTGCAGCTCAGGAATGGTAGCAATCGTTGCTTTCTGCGGTTCCTTGTGCACATCAAAAAGTTCTGAGCCGATCATCAGAGGCTCCTTTGCTTCTGGTTGGGTGTTTATAGCAACAGATGACTGCGATTGATTAGGGAGAGTGAAATATGATTCTGACTGGTTGGTGGCCACAGGGGGAGGAGAAGGGATGTCAAATGCATCTTCAGTGTCAAGTTCTGGTTGAGACATACTGAACACTGTCTTCGTGTTGGCCTGATCCAACTCCATCTGACTGAGATCCAGAGGAGTCTAGAAGATGATCATTTACAGTTTCACTCATGCAATAATGAAGATTTACAGTTAAGTACTTTAATGGAGGTCCCAGTTTGTACCTCTCTCGTGTCATCAATACAATCGAGCCACAGGGCCAAGCTTTGTCATTCTGAAAAATTAAAAACCCAGAAGGTTGTTAAACAGTACTTAGTGTTTTGATGTCGTCTTTTTAGAATCCTTAAACCTGCAATAACATTTTTTTGGCCACTTGGGGACAGCTGAAACACGTGTGAATGCAACACTGACATATCACCAAGTTGATTAGCTTGTTAGTTAAACACCTGCTTATTCACACATCCAGAAGTTACGAAGTAGCATTATCATTCATTTGGAGTTGTGTTTCTGGCCACCGTGCAAATGTAAACCCAATATGCACTCTCTTTTAGCTCTGTTCTTGGTCTCCACTAACTCCTGAATGAAATATCTGGCTCTCTAGCTGCTAAATGCTTCACTATGTTCACAAGCTAGTGAACATCGTCCTGGGTGTATCTTTCAGAAAAACAAATGCTTAACCCCTGCAATGGTAATACAGACAATTACATGAATATTCATATATATATATATATATATA